>JAKZAP010000073.1:0-122978 GCA_023053575.1 Branchinecta lynchi
ACAAGTAGGTAAAAGTAAGTAGAGTAAAAGTAGAAAGTAATCCAAATACCCCCCATATAAAAATGCGGTTCGGACCTATAAAAACGATATCTAGTTTCACTCAAGTCTGAGCATTTCTGTTGCCTCGGATCACCTAGGGCAAATGACTTTTCTACCTTCCAAGTTTCAACCTAAAAGATCCACTCGTTTGGATCTTTCAAATGCCACACGGTTTCCGGTACCCCCCTCCAACGTCCCCTACCGAGTTCGAATCTGGTTCGGAAGCTCTGTAAATTCCAAGTTTCACTAAAATCGCTCCACTTGCTTGACCCCTATGCGAGCCAAAACGTTTCCGGGAATCCGCTTCCAAGTCCCTCCACTGTGGCTGAATACGAATAGGAAACATAACTGTCGCATCTCTGACATTTCCTACATTTCCTAATCAAGCTAGACTGGAGTCAGAGCACAGCCTATCCGCAAATTTCCAGTTCCCACTTCACTCGCCTCTACTAACGTGACCAGATCCGATCCAGACACCAAATTACAAATCAAGGCCGCATTAACTTGGAACCGTCCAACTTGCATCCCATTCTGTACCCCCCCCCCCCTCGTTCAACTTTCCTAAACGTGCTTGTGTTTGTGTTTCGCTTGTGTAGGTCATCAGTTCTTATCACCCGTAAAGTTTCACTCGAATTGGACAACCCGTTCGCAACTTACGGAAGCCAGTAATTTCCAGATTCCCCTTCCCTCGACTCCTCAAAGATGGTCGGATCCAGGAACACAATTTTCCTAGGACATTATAAGGTGTCCTTAAGTCATTAAAAGGCCTGCAAAGTTTCATCGTTCTTAGAATAGCTGGAACTATCCTAACTAACTGGCGATCCCGTGAATTCCGGGAAACACCCTCCAACTCCCCAAACAGAATCCAGATACGATTTGGTTCTGTCAATTACGTATTTAAGGCTAATGCTTGTTCTTCTCACCAAGTTCCATCCCAATCCCTCAACTCTAAGCGTTCCACGAGATTTCCGCCCCCCCCCCCTTCAATCCTCCCCCCCCCCACAAGTATCTGATTCGACCAGGACTTGACATGGAACATCTGAGATGATAGCTTCTTCCACTTGCCAAGTTTCATTCAATTCCGATCACCCGTTCAAAAGTCATGCATTCCACCAGATTCCGGGCTCCCCATCCCTCCACTCCCCCTATGGTGATTGGGTCCAAGAAACGACTATTATCAAGTCAATTTGTTCGGGTCCCTGACATGTCTTCCAAGTTCCATTGTCCTAGCACATCCGGAAGTACCGAACTAACAGGATTACCGAAATTCTGGACCCCCCCCCCCCCCTCGACCCCCCAAAGTGCCCGGATCTGGTCCAGTTATGTCAACGATGTGTCTAGGACTTGTGCTTGATCTTCCTACCAAGTTTCATCCCGATCCCTCCACTCTAAGAGTTTCCCAAGACTTCCGGTTCCTCCCCTCCACCTCCCCCCAAAGTCACCAGATCCGGTTCGAATTTAAATTGGGTCGTCTGAGACACCGGGTCCTTCCAAATATCAAGTTTCATTAAGATTCGACCACCCGTTCAAAAGTTATAAATTCCTCTATATTCCGGATTCCCCCTGCCGCCACGAGAAGTGACTATATGGAACTTAATCGTTTGGGGTCCCTAATACGCCTGCCAAGTTTCATCGTCCTAGCTTATGTGGAAGTGCCCAAACTAGAAAAACCTGGACCGACCGACAACCGACCGACGACCGACCGACCGACGGACGGACGGACAGAAACTGGGATGGCTATATGGCCATAAAAAGTGACACACTCGAATAGCAGTGACACAAGGACCACTGGCGATAGTGAACGTCCCTACTGAAGCTCAATCAGTCTTTCACCAGCGCTGGCTCCGATAACTTCATGTTCTGAACATAGCAAAAAAATGATACAGCCTCCGTTGTTACCTTAGTATCTGCAGACCGCACCTTTCCTTAACTAGAAATTTCTGAACCCGAAAGTTTGTCTCGCTTTAAATGCTGCAAGCGTTGTGGGCGGCGCTATGAGTATGGCCCGTTTGCAAAGCATGGAAAGCATTGGTATTGGCGCTACTCCCTAGTATTATTTTGCTCTATACAACACTAGAGAGTAGCACCAAGACATATGCTCTCCATGCTTCGAAAACGAACCATATTCGTAGCGCCTTCCACTACGATTGTGGCATTTAAAGCGAGACAAACTTGCTGGTTTAGAAATTGCTAGTAAAGCTAGGGTGTGGTCTGCACACACCAAGGGAACAATGGAGGCTGTATCATATTTTTGCAATGTTCAGAATATGAAGTTATCGGAGCCAGCGCTGGTGAACGACTGAACGAGTTACAGTAGGATTGTTCGAGTGTGTGTCAATTTTGTAAAGTCTTGGCGCTACTTCCTAGTGTTGTTTTGCTCTGTTTTTTTTCTCCACAAGTTCGTTTTTCTAACTGGAGCGGCTGTAAGCCTGAAGAGAACCCTTGCCAAGAAGGGCCGACAAATAACTGAGCACAATGTCAGAAGTTTCATAGCAGATAACACGAGGATGTGCGGTTTCAAGAGATAATGCGTAACAGATAACACTTAGGATGTTATCTGTTGTATTGAAAACGTTATGCATGAAATGTTCTGCATAACAAGCTTTGGTAGGAAGAGCCAAGAACCCAATTTTGACAGTGCAAATCCAATATGTTACCAAACGCATCTTACCAAAACCAAACAAAAATTACAAAAGATGGATAATCAAAGAAAGGGTTTTTGTTTTGCCTTAGTGTAAACGTACCTAGCCTAACATCCGTACCTTTGAAGCCAGTCAGTCCATTTCTTCCAGGCAGTCCCATATCTCCGAATGGACCCGTTTGTCCTTTCTCCCCTTTTGGTCCCCCAGCACCGGCGAATCCAGGTGGTCCAAGTTCACCATCCAATCCTGGCAAGCCTTGTGAACCAGCTTGCCCCTGTTGTCCTCGCGAACCGTCTGCACCAGGAGCACCAGGCGATCCTCGTTCACCTGTTAGGCCGGGATTTCCGTTGAAGCCTAGAAAGTAACCAGCGTTTATTCATCCTCGAAAGAGAACAAGCAACAACTAGTTTAAATGCAGGATATAGATTCTGATATAGATTCGGAATTCTGAATTTTAAACTCTTATTATGTTTGTTATCGGATTGTATTTTAAAATTGTGACATATGTGTGATTATTTACGACTATGTCGACTCATGTATGACGATCCACCACTACTTTGTTGAATGATATCATGGAAATTAAACGAACTGATTAAAAATCCGTTAAGAATAAAATGAATGTCCACAAGGGTTAGTGAATATTCGTAAAGAGAATGATTAATTGTGGACCCGGCGAGAAGGGGGGGGGGGACCAACCATCATATCAGTAAACCAACCATAAATGATTCACCTTATCCGCTTTTCAGTGCAAATTAATGTAAATAGGCTTATGTAATTTGCGAGTAATGAGTTAGAACTTGTTCTGTGTCGGTATTAACATTCTGCAGAAAAAAGGTATGGATGTGTTCGCGTTTATCAGTGGTGGACACGGTTGTTATGAAAATTTAATTTTCCTATTACTATCTAACATCTTTATTATTAACAGTATCAACTAGTAACAACACTACCTAGCGGACAGTATTTGCGACAATATTGAACTGTTGGCACTAGTGCGGTGGTAGTATCGTAGATAGAACGAATCAGATATGCTTTGGCAATGAAAAGAAAGTAAATGGACAGATAGGGTTCTGTGTCTACTTATCAAGGACTAAAGGAGGGTTTTCGCGAGATCTCGAATCACTTTCCGGCGAGCGAAGCGCATCGCGAAAACTCTGGGAAAGCGATTCCTGGAATAACTTTCCACTTTCCCGCTGGACTGATCGCGAAAACACATGGAAAGCTGACATCGCCGGGAAATGTTAAATTACAAAACTATTTCTAATAAATATGGTTCACTTACCGGTTCTTTGATTCTCATATATTCCAGCAAGGCCACCTTAATAACGCTTGCCATTTTTCTTTATTTATTAGTGATACTTGCACTGTTTTTTTTTTTCCCACACCTAACATTTAACTTTCCGCGGAGCTTTCCACTATCCTGGTAGAATCGCTTTCCGAGAAAAGTGCTTCGGTTTCCGAAGCGCGAAAACCGGGTTGGAAAGTTTGGCAACTTTCCGAAGTAGCGCAAAAACCATTGGAAAGTGATTCCGACTTTGCTTTCCAGCTCGCGAAAACCCTCCTTTAAGAAACTGATCACCGTTGTTACCGTGCACCGTTCGACTCATGATGCCCTTAGTAGGCACAAGTAAATTTACTACAATGGTCATAGAGATTTGTAGGCCTGTATGTAAGGCATGACCAATCATTGGCTTTCCAGTCTATGCATGTAGTAGTAAGTTGTATATAGCGTGCTCACCTAATCCTCCATATTAATTCCTTGTGAACTTTCGGATGAATACAAAAACTTGCTTGCTTTCTCCTCCCCCATTTTCCGAAAAACCAATCAAATCTTTAAACGAAGAAGTAGTAGTTACCAGTTGGCTTGTCTTCAAATATTTCATCCGAGGTTTTCGAGGAATAAAACAAAACACCAATATTTTTGGCTTTCTTGTAAACGTCCTCATAATCTGCATTGTCCCTGTTTTTACTATACGCGTAGAAGGGGGAGGGGGGGCCCGATGAAAAAATTCATCTCAAAATAGTACTATGAAGTAGTACGAAAAAAGTAGCATGCAGTAGTAACGAAGCTACTACATGCTTTCTACTTCAAGGCTACCGTGTTACTGCATACTACTATATGCTACTATGGCAAGACAGGATGCTACTGAATACTACTACTACATAAGATTGGGACCAGTCTGAGGCACATTAAATGATAGTATTCTTTGCTATTTACATAGTATTACATGCAAACGTTTTCGTACTACTACCCATACTACTACGCAGGCTACAAATTTTTGCATCGGGGGGGGGGGGGGGGGAGGGGTTCTTTCTTAAAGTGTGGATCACTGTTAATTTACCTGGTTCTCCCCTGGAGACCTTGCGGGCCTCTTTCTCCTTTCGACCCGGGAAGTCCTGGTAGACCCACATCACCATCATCGCCCTTAGTCCCCTGGGTTTTCCGTCTCGGCCTGGATTGCCTGGAGCGCCCTTACTTCCTCCGAGTCCGTCACGCCCGTCGGCTCCTGGTATGCCTGGCCCACCCCGGGTACCCTGAAAGAGATTATTTACAAATCATTCCCCTAAATCTTAGGGAACCCGTCACTTCGCCCACCCGTCATTTCGTCCACCCGTCACTTCGCCTAAGAAATACGTCAGTTCGCCCACTTTTCCCGACAGTTCACCCACCCGTCACCACGTCCACCCGTCACTACGCTCATCCGTCACAACGTCCACCCGTCACTACGCCTACCCGTCACTACGCCCACCCCGTCACTACGTCCACCCGTCACTACGTCCACCCGTCACTACGTCCACCCGTCACTACGCCTACCCGTCACTACGCCCACCGCCAGTTCATCTACCGTCAGTTCTCCCACCCGTCATTTCGCCCAAAAATCCGTCATTTTGTCCAACTTTTCCGACAGTTCGTCCACCCGTCATTTGGCCCAAAAATTCGTCAGTTCGCCCACTCTTGAAATCTGTCAGTTGACCCACCCTTGAAATCCGTCATTTGGACCACTCCCCGTCAGTTCGCCCAATTTTTCCGACAGTTCGTCCACCCCGTCAGTTCGTAAAAAATCTAGTCACCCGTCGCTTGTCCACTTGAAGAGGCAATCATGAATATTCAATTTACATACATTGCAACTCCCCTGTCGGATTCGTGGTACTTCTATGCGCTTGTACCTGTGTTGTAATATAATTGACCAAATTTGAAATTTTTCGAATTTTGCGTTGTGGAGGACGGGCTTAGATATTCTGAACCTCAGGCTGGAGCAAATAGTGAAAAATAGGAAAAGTCCCTTAAAATGATCCAAATAATGCAGCGTATAGATACAAAAACATGTTGGCTTTTCATTTAAACTTTAAAGAACAAACGTCAGAAGACACTTTATCGTTCCAAGATTTTTAATAAAAGATCTGCATAGTACTTTATATAGCCAGGTGATAATACATCTAACGTATTAATTACCCCTGGTCCTTTTCAGAAATCCATCTATCTTTGTTATTTTACAATAGGATATCAAATACACAGAGGGCAATAATGAGTGGTATTGAGCTGTACTTTTCTCAAGTATTTTGCCGACGCATTGGAGGACTGTTTTATCGGATCTTAAACCACAGATTCGAATATGATATTTTTATAATCTACTTGGATAGAGCTTACTATTCCAGATTCGAATCTGGAAACGTTGTGTTTCACAGTAGTTGAGTGTTTTTATTCGAATTCTCAGGTTTCAGTTCTCCATTCTCCTACAAATTGCCATTTTTACTGTTTTCGCGTCTCCGCTCTCGCTTTTGACAAACACACTAATTTAGCCACCCGTTAACACTCATTCATACGGACTGAACATCCGCCCTTTGTTCACCAATCAGGGAGGAGAACGGAGAAGGAGAATCGACTATCAGAGCAACTTCTCGATCCTGCAGAATCGCGAAACTTTCCCAGTTCTTGATTCTGACAAAAACGCCAAAAAGGAGAGTTGGCTTCATCTTAGTTGTAAAAAAGCGCGGAATAGGAGAATCGCGAGGAGAATAGAGAAAAAGAAACGCAACTAATTAACTATACAAGGCTTCGGATATTTCTAGCCACACTCCAATCCCCTCGACTCTGTACAACAGCTATCTTTACATATAAAACTAAATCTTTCTGACCAATGAGCGTCCCGACTGACAGCTTTCTATATGGCTCGTTACAAAATAATTCGCAATACACTGTCAGAAGTTTCATAACAGATTGCGCATAACACTTTCAAGAATAACACCTTTTCACTTAGAAATAAAATGTTGTGAGCAATTAAGTTTATACTATTTCGTGCCAAGATCTCAAACAACACCTTCAGTAGGTAAAAATACTGCACTGTCAGAAGTTACATAACGACAACAGAAGGATGCGCGGCGGGTTTCAATAGATAACACTTTGGGATGTTATCTGTTATGTTTCTTTCATTCCCGTTAGTATTTTTACCAATTGAAGGTGTTGTTGGAGATCTAGGCACGAAATAGTGTAAATTTAATTGGTCATAACACTTTATTTCTAAGTGAAAAGGTGTTATTCTTGAAAGTGTTATAAGCTATCTGTTATGACACTTCTGACAGTGTAGATACAGTCCTTTTCCGATACTTACTACGTTCCATGTTTCCAATTTTATTTAAGGCCCTCGCTCGCCCATTAACTGAATACGGCCACGCAACCACAAGACCCTTCTGTAACAAGGACATTATCGCCTTTGAGCAAGTTCAGGGAAGAGCAAGAGAAACGGTGCCAGCCATTCTACCTTACGAAAACCGGCTTGAAAAATTGTGATCACCCAGTTTGTCTTACAGATTTCTCCGAGGTGATTTGATCGTAACTTGCCCGCGACCCCAATTTCGTACGGATTAAACCACGCTCATTTTCTCACTTGCCGTGTTTTGCTACCTTCGATGTTTATCACGATGTCAACGGTTGTCTATAAAAAGTTTTTCCATGTCATAACTCGTGGGGCACTAGACAATCCGTTGGGTAAACATGTATACATGTAAACGATATCGTAAACTTCGAAACAAAGCCAATACCGATCCTGCTCTGTTACAGCACAAGAATAATAAAAATCGACAAGAAAAACGTCACTTAAAACAGTCAAAACCGTGGGTTATTTGTTGAAAGCACAGCCTAGTTTTAAAGTATTCAAATATTTTAAAATACTGTAAGTTGAATAGTAAATAGTGCGAGAGGTCCTTTAAGAATTGTGAGAAAACAGAATCCTATTTCAACTGATTAATTCCTAATGAGCGCTACCTTGAATCCTTTAGGCCCTGTGTCCGCCGGACTGACCGCTACTTCCTTTCCGTCCATTGTATCCGTTAGCCCCGGGAGGACCTCGAGGACCCTGTGGTCCCTTCTCTCCATCTCGTCCTTCTAGAGATAAACCAGGGAAACCAGTTGGTCCTTTTATTCCACGAGCGCCTTCAATGCCTGGTTCGCCCTTCTGGCCTCTAGAGCCTGGAGGACCGGGATGTCCCTTGTCGCCTCGTTCAGTGTCGATGGCGCGTGGACCTTTCTCGCCCTGAAATGAATTTGTCTTGTTAAAAATATAAACTTATATTTTAATATAATATCAAAAATATTATACGCCTCTAAACTTAAGCGTTGCATGAAGCCAAAGGTTATCTCAAGTGTGCATGCTTGAAATAAGATAGGAAGATTATCGCCCTCTTACCAAAGATAGAAAATTATTTACCACTGCAATGGCTATATAGTTACAGCAGTTAAAAGGACCAAGAGATAGAAGCTGATGTGACACTAAAGTAGCAATTTTCCAATTCGTGGATTTGTTGCGATCGTTCGTAAGCAAAACCCTTGAGATAAGATTGATGATGTGACCGTGGAAATCGTGAGTGTATCGTTTGGTAAAAAGTATTTTATTTTCATGAGGTGCTAGTATAGTCTATGGTGATGATGTATCACTCTAGCCTAGAATTAAGTGTTAACTGAGCGGGTAGAAACGATCATGTCAAACAACGAACAATATAGTTTCCTCAATAGTTTCGCAAAAATTAGTAGAATGTGGGACCTATGGTATATCAAACAAACATTCTTCTTGGATTGCAACATAGTATTTTGAAAGTCTCGATGGGTTGACAAATTTAGCATTCAACCGTTAGCGAAGAAACAAAACCAAAGTGTTGCTCTTGCAAGGGCAACACTCTTACAAGCCGAAGAAAGGTTGCTCCAACACTTCACGTTGCACAGGCAACGTAGGTCTAGTTGAGATTCAATGTTCTGCGTCGACCGACCGTAGATATTCTAAATGTCATTCTAGGGTAGACAGTGAAAAATTAAAAAATCTCTTAACAGATTCCAAAAAATTCAGTGTATTCAGTTAAATGATACAACACAAAGTTGGCTTTTCAGTTAAACTATAACAATGTTGCCAAATCAATGTAATTTTTGTGTTATAAATAGTAGAGAATCGTTTTGATTATGTTAAGTTTAAGTAGTATAATAAACAAATAGGAACTTTTTAATTTATATTAAAATGAATTTCTAATAAAATTTTCTGCAATATCAGTTTAAAAAGAAAGATGAGAAAAATTGATTATAGTTGTGAATATTCATTTATCAATCTTAAACGTTTGTGAAAGTGATTTTTATTGAGTTTTATAGTGCAGCAAAATCTGCCCAATCGTTATCTGCCCAATCGTGCAGCAAAAACAGCGTCCGTGTCAAAAATTAAATCTCAGGGCTAGTTTTTCATTATAGTGGTATTTGAAGATAATTTACTTTAATAAGATATTTATAGTCGGTAGAAGCTTCAGTTATTTATTACAAGTTTGTTTACTTCCCCGAAGTTGAACCAGAGGATTGACAGCCTGACGAGGACCCTTGCCAGGAAGGGCCGAAATATCGCTGATGAAGAATCATAGCTGACGTATCCGTTGTAAACATTGTTTGAATAAATGTTTCAAAGTCAGCTTGGGCTCAAAGAATATTTATAGAGTGTTTAAGAGTTCTGTTTTGTTTGTTTTATGGGTCGAAGAGAGAAAAAAAAAATGTTGTCGAGACTGATTCGTGCCTTGAGTCGTAAGAATGTGATAATAATCAGGACAGCCAGCATAACCATCGGTTGGCTAATATTTGATTTTTAACTGATTTTTACTTGGTCGCCGAAGACGTCCATGTGATTTTCGATTTTCCTGACCATGACGTTTACGCGGATCCGGAACTCGATACGAACTTTTCAAAGTCTCATTCACAGTCTTTCATTATGTTAATGAATGTCAATAAATTAAAAAAAATTTTGTTTTGCTAAATTACCAAAAGATGTCCACGACTCTGTTAACTGCCTCGGGGCCCTGGATTACTATTTACTGGCCTGGACTGTTCAATTAATACTCACAGGGGTTCCAACGGGCCCTCTGAATCCCTGTGGTCCTGGACGTCCCGGAGCTCCGTCGCTGGCGTCAACGCCGCGGGCTCCAATATCTCCTTTTTGTCCGGTGCGCCTTCAAAATAAATAATTCCATATGTTAATGAGTGAATCAAGCACTATAATTCAGCATGGAGTATACCTACTCTACAATAAAACAAACACAGAAGAACCACTAACGTTTCAAGACGACTGGTCCGTGATCCCCCCCCCCCTCCACTTCCGTACTTGCGTCCAGCCTATCAATTGAACTCCTTCTTTTTCATTCTGCTTTTGCCCGATGTTTCCCAATTCATGCAGCAACAAAGCTTTGAAAATCAGAGGTCTATTGATTGTCTTGGGTTGAAATAAACATTTCTGTCTTCCGTTTTCCTGTTTTCTTTTGATTTTTGGTTTGGTTTTGGTTTTGATTTTGAAATCATTTTCATACTGTTCAAGCCTGTATAAGCTTAGCTTTTGTGGCTGCAGAATGTTTCGTGTACAGGCTATGCCTTGCTATTTGCCCCCCCCCCCGTGAATGAAATATATGCATACAATTCCCACGGTTTCTTTCCAGCCTCTACACATACTAAATGTGTGAAATTGGACCTCGACTTACAGGTCCAACTATTCTCTATTACCTAATATTTTTGTTTTCCATTTTCACTGAAAGGCGTTGCAGCGTTGCCGAATACTTTTTGGGATCTCAAATTGTATGACATCGCAAAAGTTGTCCGCCTGTCCGTCTGTCTGTGAGCACAATAACTCTCGGAGGGAATGAGATATTTTGATGAAACTTGTTGTGAGGATTCTTCGGGTCAAGGGGAACATCAAGTTCATAGATGGGCTCTGTAACACTACATTTAGGGGTTGGGGGCAAATTAAGGGGCAAACAAAATATTTTCTAATAGTAATATTATAGTCGTTTATGAGGTAAAAAGACATGCTGAGCACGATGGTGAAAACTATTTTCTAACCGAACAAGTAGTACGTCCGGAATCCGGCCCAAACCGGAAAATTGGTTAAAAGTAAAGTTTCATTTGAAGATGATTAAATGTTCGATATTGGAGTAAGAAGACTTGATTAACACGATGGTGAAAAGCATTTTCTCGCAAGACAAGTAGTTCGTCCGGAATCAAGCAAAAAACGGAAAGTTGGTTAAAAGTGAAAGTTTCATTTGAAGTTTAATAAATATTCGATTTGAGGGTAAGAAGACATGCTGAAGACGATGGTGAAAAACATTTTCTCGCCGGACAACTAGTTCGCCAGGAATCCGGCCAAAACCGGAAAATATGTTAAAAGCAAAAGCTTCATCTGAAGTTGATTAGATGATAGATTTAGAGTTAAGAAGAGACGCTGAGTCTGTATAAGATGGTCATTTTTTACCCGGACATATATTTAGTCCCAAATCTGGTTGTAATCGGAATTTTTTTTTAAGTCAAATTTTTATTTAAAGTTGATTAGATGTTCTTTATAGGGATAAGGAGATACGCTGGATTCGTTTCTGATTTTTCTTTTTGTAGCTGGACTAGTAGTTCGCTCGGAATCCTGGCGAAACAGGAAATTTGGCAGAAGTAAAGCAGGAAGTTTCGGTCAGTATCGTCAAAATAGATACGGCTTATAGAGTTATATCTGAGCTCGGTTTTCTCTGATGATTAGCCTGGCGAAGACGGTATCTGGCGAAGACAAGACCTAATTGTCTGGATCAAATAGTAGATTTTTGGAACCCAATCGACACCTTCAGTCTTGTTCACCAAGAGCCCACAATTCAGTCTCAAAGCTGAAAATCCTATGCCTCGCAGTGTTTTTCGTTCTATCATTTCCGACGACGGTTAGATATGTCCGTGATTCGTCGGGTAAGATGCAATTTCTCTCGTGAACGAACAATTAAAGCCAGGCTTGACCTTCCTGATTTTTGTTTGTCCTGGAGATATCCGCTTACGTCGAAATGGATGCGGAAGGTAAAGCCAGGCGAACAACGTCTCGGAGTCCCAGGTGTTTGAAACCCCAGATTCAGGATGTCTGAAAGGAGCCATAGAGGCAACATTTAAATTTGCAAATGTGGTAAGCACAGAGAGAGTGACTGGCAGCTTGATTGCGGGGAAACAGAAGATATCCAAATTTCGAAGGGGACATCTTGTTAAAGAATAGAAAAAATAGTTATCCGAAGGGTTGGCTTGACTGTGAGGAAGGCCTAGATATCTGGAACTCTGGAAGGTGAAAGCCTCACTTTTATAGTATGTGAGCATATCTTCTTCGAATGATCTTCTTCAAAAACTATCGACAAAACTGTTAGTCGTTGGAGCAGCCTTACCGAAGAAGCGGTTAATACCGAATCGATTAATAGTTTCAAATGTCTCACAGATAAGATAGACCCCACTAGTTACTACTATTCCCAATTTCTTCGAAGTCTATACAGGTGACTGTCTTTTTACTGCAACGGATATTATTATTAGAGTAATTGTTTAGTTCGGAGTTGGAAAAATTGTTACGGAGTAGTTTGTCCATTTGTAACTTAGTGCATGGTGGTGCTACCAAGAGCCCATAACAAGTTTTTCATACGGACAGGCGAAGACCTTTACCGACGCAGTATATTATTATTATAACATAATAACAATAATTTATTGAGGCCCGCTACTTTATAAGACTTATAGATAAGTTAGACGAGTCAACGACGATTCGCATGTGTTTTTAAAAAATCGGGATCTAGCACGACAATCTATGGTTTCGCACTTAGCGGAAGCATCAATGATGTGGCACTTCTTCGATAGGGCTGTATGTAACTTGTTGTTTGTATCCCATTTTAGCTTCAATTACACGAGGACAAGCAAAAAATCTCACCCTATGGGTCCAGCTGGACCCGGTGGTCCTTGTGGTCCTTCAGGACCAGGATCTCCGACGTTTCCCCTTTCCCCTTGTTCACCATACTCTCCGTCAGGACCAAATGGACCGCGCATTCCTGAAATAAAATGAGGCTAGCGGCATAAATGCTTCTTACAACAGTACCCGTTGTAAACCAGAGCAAAATAACTCTAAGAGAGTACTGCGAAGACCTATCCTTCCCATGCATCAAAAATAGGCCTCCGTCGCAAAATAATTCTTCTCTGCGATTGGTTGAGTTTCGGTAGGGATGTTCGTATCCGGTAGTGGACCTATAGTGTTGCTGCGATTTGTCCGTGTGTCACTTTTTCAGAGTTTGCACATTACTCTTTAGAGTTATTTTGCTCTGTTGTAAACAACTGCTTAAAGACATAATCAAAGCCATCTGTTTACCTCTTCAGACTGATCAAAAGCCCTTAAGGAACTATTGTTGCCTTTTATTTGCAAGGCTTTTCTTAAGTTCGGACTTCAGAAAAAAATCGCATAGATGTCTCTATCCCTTTCTTGATTTTACACATGTCCAGTTAGATAAAATTGTAGAACATGATTGGTTACTTTTCTTATGGTTTTAGCAGTACAATGCTATCTTACTTTTAACTTGTAAGTTTTTAGAATAAATAGTTTAGCTATTAGTAGACATTCTTATTTTTACCCTTCTTACGTATCCATACTTTTCTTGCTCTTGATGCTAAAGCTTGTATTGTACCCTTTACTTTACAGTGAGCATACGCTGTTTACTCTACTGTCTGAGAACATTGCCTAGATTTTTGGCGTGTCAATTTTTAGTTTCTTGCGGGCTGTTTTGTTCTTCGAATTTTTTGGACTGAAACAATTAACTCAAGACCAAAGGTTTTGATGGGATCCCAAAAATGTAATGTTTTTCAGACTTCTTGATCCAGACAATCGAATCTTGGACATTTCTAAGTCTTCGCTAGACCCTTTCAACATTTTTGCTATTTATCCATAATTACCCGCTTGAATATGTAGCCTACAATAAAAAATGATACCGTTTTGAAGTTCTCTGCTTCGGGGCAAACAACTAATCAAATGAGGAAACCAAGTTCAGATAGGGATTCAACAACCATGTTTACTCCAATATCTCATATCTAATCGACCTCAAAAAGGTGTTAAAAACACGAGTTAAAATGACAGGTGTTATGGAGACATCCCATAGCACTTTGCTCTGCAATAGTCCTCCTAGTTATTCCCTCCATCTATCGCCTACTTTTCTATATATCTCTTCGGTTTCCATCACCATCATTAATTTCCCGGCATCGTGACAATAGGTCACTCGGTCTTTATCCTAGCTTCAGTTAGCTGCTCGCTAATCCGAGGTCAGGCTTTGATCCATTTCATTCTAAGTATTTTGGCTGCGTAATGAATCCGCAGCCAAGAAGAGTTCTCTTTCATCCTTGGTCGGAGCAAGACCTCAGTTACTCTGTATTATAATTTATGGTAAGGACCAGTTTATATATTTAGTTAGGGACCCATTAGTGCTATATTATATGTGTCACGCTCTTGTACACGATTTACATGAGATAAATTAACTATAGACGTTATGGTCCATCTCGGCTAGTAGGCCTCGGGCTTGACTGGATATGTGAATTCCAGCTTCGCTAGGATGGGTGAACCAGCTTGATTAGGGATTTCTGGATTGACTGCGGCTGAGCTATAGAATTCCCTGAGACTTTCCCTTGTCTCTTTTGTCCGGTTTCCTGACTGGTCCTGGGGCTAGTGGGCACCTACGGTGTCAGAATGTCTTCAGCCCACACCCCAGGAGCCTTATCTTCATTAAACCTCGCCTCCACTCGTCCATCCTCTCAACAAGGTGTAAGAACAGGGGTTGGAAACTTCCTCCACGTTTAACATCTTAACAATGGGGTCCAGAAGTGGGATAACATTCTTAACAATGATCTCAACAGTGGGATTCGATATCACACCTTCTTAACAATGGTCTCAACAGTGGGATTCGATATCACCTACTTAACAATGGTATCAAAAGTAGGCGATAGATGGAGGGAATAACTAGGAGGACTACTGCAGAGCAAAGTGCTATGGGATGTCTCCATAACACACCTCCCCCCCTTGGGCAGAGTGGTGTACGGGCAACAAAAGATTCTACAATGTTTCCATTCCAGCCCCACCTACTAACATACCATCGATAGCTAAGCCATCGCGGCAACCCAGGTTTCTGACAGAGGGGGCAATCAAATAAGTGTGAAAAATCAAAGCCCACTCTCTGTTCAGTTAGTTCAGGGTCCTTTATTGAGCTTCAGTCCTACTGACCTTACCCTGACCACACGAACCAAACCAAAACAAATATAAAATGCGAAATAAAGGCAGAATTAATATTTGAAGCGTCGATGCTACTTAACACAGGTTAGCAAAAAAATCACGAAAGAAGTTGGTCATAATTGCAATTACAATATTTCTGGAAATTGAAAAAGCAAAATAATTGTTCATCAAAAATAAAATGGTCAAAAAAATGTATATAACAACAATGAAATCAAATAAAACGCGCTGAAAGTTTGGTATATAACTTTCAAAAGCCGTTGAAAATGGCCGAAAACTCTTTTCTTTTATCGAGGAAGTATTCAGTACAATAAATCAGACGCCTCCAATCACAAGACAGCAGAGCCTCGTTTTTGTTGCATGCTGCAGGTCCACTTCTAGGCAAATTCCGGACTGATTCTTTCTACATTCGTTTTTGCACTGCAGCGCTTCCGAGGAAGACGGCAGCGCTTCTCGAGAATCACGGACTTGCTCCCCGGCCAAGTCCGTGCTTCTCTGCAAGATGCTGCAGCGCTGCCGCTTCAACCAAGAAGAAAGTGAATCCAAAAACGCATCATCACTTCCATACGGAAAAGTTATTTCCATATGGAAGTGATGATGGTGCAAAAAATCCGGGCAGGAATTCCAATCCGTGAGATCCTGACCCTGATCGTGTGTTCGCACTATTAGATCAGAAATATCCGGAGCGGACGGATGGGCCATCACTGTCGAAGTCGTTCGCGGTACCAGTGCGTGTTTTCGCGACCAACACTATGGGTTGCACTATGGCTCAGAGCCTGGTCACACTGGGCTCAAAACGGCGCCGTTTTGACAGTCTGCGCAGAAATCTGCGCGGATTTCTCGGCTGAAAATGGGTCTACAAATCTGCGCAGATTGGGTCGGTCGCCGGTGAGGTTTTTAAAATCCTCAGGGGACGTGACGGTTGCTGGCTTTGGGGCAGCTTGGGGATAATCAAACCTTGACCAGTTTTGCAACAATTCAGTTTTAATTAAGTTGGGCTAGCGTGAACTATCATAAGTTTGTTTTCAATATCCCAGGATTAACCTAAGCTATTTGGATAGAAAGTAAAAGAGTTTCTAGAGTTCAAAGTGCCATCAGTCACGTTTGTTTGTCATTTTCTGCCAAAAAATAACAAAGAAGCATCTGTTTGATGTCTTTTTCATTTTTGTTTTAAACTAAACATACTTACTTTACATTACCTTTTTCAATGCTATTTAATTAGTATTGCTATTTCGTTCTAAATGGTCTCCTGAATTTACAGCAACATTATTCAGACTTAAGTGTATCTTGTACTTTTTAAAAGTTTTGTATTTGGCAACCCAAAAAGCTGCCTTTTCTTGGCTCTAGTGTGACCACTTCGGCGCCTAATTCTGCGCCGTTTTGAGCCCAGTGTGACCAAGCTCTCAAATTTGACGAACAACCCTCGAGGTGATTTTCAATTTAATGGATCGCATTTGGCGGGAAAATTTAACGGAAAAATTTAGCGGCAAATTAAATTACTGATATTAAATGAGCGAATTATCAAGCAGATATACATAAAACGAAGGGTCCTTCTAGTGCAGAGTGGCAACGGCGTAAACCTGGTGTTCATTGTTTTTTATTGAAATTTCTTGAGGGCAGTTTTGTTCTTCGAATTTATTGACATTCAGGCATTTTAAATGCAAAAACAAAAACAGACGAAGCGGCATTTCCGCGAGTTTCAACTTGTGGGTAGTGTTTGGAATCCACTTCTGTTTCCATGACAAACGCTAAGAAATGTGTAGGAAGAACATAAATACGCGGCTAAAAAAACGCCTTTATTTCAAGTGAAAATAAGCGTTTTCATCCCATATTTTGGGTTTAATGATTGCGACATATGACTGAGTTTTCAACAGAGCAAAATAACACTAAGCAGTAGTGCAAAGACCTATGCTTTCCACGCTTTGCACACGGGCCGCTTGCGGCATTTAAAGCGAGACAAACTTGCGGGTTTAGAAATTTCTAGTAAAGCAAAGATTTGGTCTGCACATACCAAGGAAACAATCGAGGTTGTATCATTTTTTGCTATGTTGAGAATATGAAGTTATCGGAGCCAGCGCTGATGAACGGCCGAATGAGATTAAGTAGGGACATTCTCTATCGCTAGTTTTGCTAGTGTCGCTGCTATTTGACTGTGTGACACTTTTATAAAGTCTTAGCGTTACTCTCTAGTGTTATTTTGCTCTGCTTTTCAACACTGTCCCAAGATGGGCGACTTCCAGAGATGTACACATCGACTGTGATTACCCATGAAAACCTTGGATGACAGCATTATGGTCAAGATCTGAAATTTCTAGGTTTTGATGAAGCCTGATTGCTAGGGCCGTTTTCACTCACTTATTGAAGCCGCAGGCACTCTGTGCGTGCTTCTCCATGTGTGCTTCTCCATCACCTCAGTCTGGACCGGATTCGCGTATCCTTAAAGGACCCATCTTACTTGTCCCGCCTTTTATATTACTCCTAGCTTCCTTATGGAATTGTTAGCTTCAGAAAACCTAGCCCTTAACCATCGCTTAGTTTTGCACCTGCTAGTTTTTGGGCTTTTTTAGTCGAGCCGAGTTCTAAAGTCAGGCAACGCAAACTTGTTCGACATGCCGACAGTTCTCCCAAAAATAAGGGCATAGAATGCTGAAATTTTGGAAAAAAAGGCTAGTAGATCATGCTTGTCTTTTGGACTCCTTTTCATTTGTTTTACCATTTTTTAAAATGGCACGCAAAGTTTTCAAATACTTAGAAGCCTACACCCTCTCCACACAGTGGGAAGACTGAATACAGTATAAAGCGCCAACAAGAAAGTTGTTAATCTCACGGGACAAGTATGATATACTGGTATTTTCCAAACCGATATATCTGAACCATTTTATCGTGAAAAGGTGATTTCTAGTAAGAGATGTGCTTTAATATTTATCTCTGTGGTTAGTAGTGCAAATACATGTTCATACTTTCGTGCCGCCTTGATAGGACCCAACCACACTACCATCTTTATGACGAATTTAGTGGTAGTAGTAAAAAAAAAGAAGTCAGAAGTGACGGAGTGAAGAGAGGGGAAGTAAATAAAAAAAGAACAAAAACACACCCTTCCGTCCTTGTGGTCCTTCTAGTCCTTGGGGTCCCACACGGCCTATTTCTCCATTGTCTCCTCTTGGTCCGGATGCCCCTGGCAGACCCATTCGTCCCGGCTCTCCCGTCAGTCCATGTTCACCTGTAACAAAGTGATTCTTAATGTTAATTGAAGATCTGATTCCGCTTTTCCTCTTCTATGTTCCACTTTTTTGTCTACAATGTCTAGTGTAGTGGGTTGGTAAATGCAGTCACTCATTATACTGCCAGCAAGAATATATACGACAGGACAAAGGAATGGCTTAAGTAAGGTAAGGTACAATTTTATTGACAAATATAAACAAACCTCATGTTGCTTAAAAGCGTCAGACTTGCCATAGTTATTACGATAACATAAGGCCTGATGATATCCTCACTTTCAATCACAACGGTCTCACAGGACACAACTTGAAACTGAGTGGTAAGAAATTTCGAAAAGACATTGGAAAAAGGAGCTTTAGAAACCGAATGGTAGAATAATCTCCCAGAAAGTGTTGTTAGTGCCGAAAATACCAACCACCGATTCGATTTAGTGTGTAAAGTTTCCCGAGAAATTTATAGAGGCAATTATGAGATGCAATTATGTACATATATAAACGACGCTTCACGGATTCTGATTTTTTTTGTAGACATTATTATTATAATATTTGACGGTGCAAAACGGGCTAGTCAGCTATATTTTATTAGAGCTATATTTCTTATATTTCTTTATTATTATCATATTTACTAGAGCTATTATTTATTTTTAATCACAGCACCATGCAGCTTTAAACTCCAGCCTATTTTCAGAGAAGAAGCTCACAAAATCAGATATTTCAGGAAGAGTCTTTAATTGTTTTTTCCACAAGCTCAATTCCCAGCTTTACCGGCTTGAGCCTGAAGAGGACTCTTGCCATGAAGGGCCGAAAGATATTATAGCTCTAATAAAATTTAGCTGACTTATCCGTTTGGCACGGTCAAACATGATTCGCTATTAGCTTGGGCTGAAGGAATATCGATTAATAAAAACTTAGCTAAGGCGTTATAAACAACAACAAACAAACAACTAACACACATCAACACTGCATGGAATTTTAGGACAAGATAGGTGATGAGCCTTTGTCGCGCTTTTCTCGTCTTGAACAAAAAGACAGCGCTTATGACCTGAATTACACACGTGTAGTAAAACGTGTGCCGAAGTGGTTCGTTCAAGGGGCGTTCCTTCGTTTCCTCGTAGGAACATGAATCCCGCCTCGCTGCCGTCTTTAGGAAAATCAGAGTACATGAGCTATTTCCCTAATTCCCGCTAGAAAGTTAGACTATAATGATTATAACAATAAAGCAATGCAAAATGAATTACAGATTCATTTTTTCAAGCTACAGCATGTTGAAGAAAAAGCCGAAATACTGTTGAAGAACATCCTAGCTGACGTCTTACGTGCTATCGTAGTTTCCTTGATAAATGAGTCAAAGGAACGAATCCTATAGGAGAAATCCTAATTTTGCTCCAAGCTGTAATTTAAGCCAATTTAATGTAAATCTTGTTACATTAAACCAAATCGCCACGTACGATTGTGCACGTAAATTAAGGGCTTCCAGTCGTTGTGGGGTAAGTTACGTCACGAATTGGAGGTCGAACTTCGTGCAAAGCAGCTAAAAAGTTAAAGGGGTAATTGTAGACAAATATAAATATTTGTTTGTTTTTTGAGAGTTTGTGGTTTGGAAAGGTCGTTTTGTTTTTGCTTTGTAAAGTGAGCCACCGCAATACGGGGTTTCCGGCCTTATTACCGGCGTTATTACTAGGTGTGGCTATAGTGGGGCCCGGGTGTCTTATGCCCGGGCCCCACTATAGTCTCACCTGGTAATAACACCGGTAATAAGACCGTCTTACGGTCGAAATTGGGAAGAAAAGACGCTGAAAACGTAAGATAGTCGAGATGGAAAAATCCATCTCCGCCATTTTGAAACGTAACTTTGGAGTGTTTGGACCAATCACAGACCAGAGTCACTGACTTTAGCCAGTTTTGTTTACATTTGAGTGATGATGGTGCTAATTTGTCTTGAATTCCTTCGTTCAAGGTGTGACCAGGAGGAAAAGTAAGAGTGGGTATTAACCAAATTAGCAAACCAAACTACGTACAGATGTGACTGAATGTGGCCCAGGCATTACGGTCGAAATTGGGAAGAAAAGATGCTGAATACGTAAGGCAGTCGAGATGGAAAAATCCATCTCCGCCATTTTGAAACGTGTCTTTGGAGTGTTTGGACCAATCACAGTCCAGAGTCGCTGATTTTAGCCAGTTTTGTTCACGTTTGAGTGATGATGGTGGTAATATATCTTGAATTTCTTCGTTCCAGGTGTGACCAGGATGAAACGTAAGAGTGGGTGTGGGTTATAACCAAATTACGTACAGGTGTGACTGAATGTGGCCCGGGCATTATGTTACTGCACAATGCCAAAGCTCAGTTGTTCCAGTGTTGCCACAGAATATTTGACTGAATGTTTATTGTTTGTTTTATTAACACTATGTTGTACAACGTATTATTCTGACACGAAAACAAAACTTCAGCGTGCTGCTGCCACTGCTTTCTCCGGAAAATAAAGAATTGGAATATGGATCAAGCATAACTGATTAAATTTACGGTGCAGCTAAAAAAGATACAGCCTTTACTAGAAAGTCGAAAATAAGGTGACACACTGTTATTCTATTCCCCAAGGTCTTTTTCCTTATTTTCCAGAGCAAAATAACACTAGGGAGTATCGCCAAGACTTGAAAAAGTGACACACACTCGAATAGCAGCGACACTAGCGCCACTAGTGATAGAGAACGTGCCTACTGAAACTCAATCAGTCGTGCACCAGCGCTGGCTCCAATAACTTAAAATTGTAAGCACATCAAAATAAGATACAACCTCCCCTGTTTTTTCGGTGTCTGGAAACCGCATGTTAGTTTTACTAGAAATTCCTAAACCTGCAATTTTGTCTGGCTTAAAGTACCACAAGCCTAGTAGCCGGCGCTACAAGTACGGCCGACTGTGAAGTATGGAAAGCATTGGTCTTGGCACTTCTCTCTAGTGTAATTCTGTTCCGTTACTTTCACAGGTTTCTGTAGGGAGCTGGGATACGTGACCGGCTGGAACAATCACTCTCCTAAGACTTTGAAGCATTTATACCTTTGTAGCCTTTGAGACCGGGTGGTCCCAACGCTCCTTGCTGTCCTTGAGGTCCTACATCTCCTTTCTCTCCATCCATTCCTGAATTTCCTAGGATTCCACTCTTCCCCCTTTCACCCTTGTTTCCAACTGGTCCAGGGAAGCCAATCCGTCCAGGTGTTCCCGGTTCCCCAAGCTTCCCTTTATGACCTGGTCGACCCTTTTCCCCAGCCCAGCCTGGTTCTCCTTGGGGTCCAACAGCTGGAATTCCAGCTTCGCCTTTGGGACCTAGAACGAGTTACAGAACGTTAGGGTAAAACTGTACAAGGAAAAGACCAATTCAGCACAGCGCAAATGTTTTACCAAATTACGTTTTGGTAATAGTAGCTAAGCCAAGATACTTAAAATATGCCAATTCTAAAGAGTGTAATAACACACGAGTGAGTCCAATTTACCGAAGACTTAAATTGTCCCCGTATATTAACCATCATGTATTTTGTACGGCCAATTGGCTTTTAAATATATATTCATATATTCATACATATTCATAGTATCTAACATCTTACTATTTGCAACAACAGGGTAGTCTTGGCGCTAGTGCGGAATGTTGATCGTGGACAGAAATAGTCGGAAGTGTTTTAATACTGGAAAAAATAACACACGGGCTATGTCCACATTACCAAAGACTTAAATTGTCACCGTGTATCCGCTCGGTACGAGAGGCCATTAACAGACACAGGAAATTTACATCAAAATACAGCAGCAACTTACACTAAATCCCATTTTGAATCTACAAAGCGACACCATTCCTAGCTCCAAAGACAGTAAAAGTGGGAAAGACCGGAAACTCCCGTAAGCCCCATGAGTCACAACAATCAGCGCCGTTTAGCGGATGTTCTTTCGTTAAAAAATCGCTCTGTTGACATTTTCTTCCATCGCTCTCCGCAGAGTCATCATCAAAGCACGTTTTGTTGGTTTTTGTTTCGTTTATGATGAGCATCCTCTCTCCATTCAGATTTCCTCTTTAATTGGAATAAAAAACAAGTAGGAAAAGAATAAATAGCTTTTTAATGGAAAACATTTTTGAATTCACGATTTCGAATCAGTTAATGTTGACAGACATTGCCTATTCGCGCCCTCTTGCTTTCATTATATTAATCATCTACCGCTCGAAATTGGACAAAGTCCAAACGCTAGGCAGCGTTCCGGTCGATTTTCAGAGACCCGATTTTAGCGAAGTCACCGGTCTTCCCCACTGTCATTGTCTTTGCCTAGCCCCTCCATTCACGGACAGCTATTAGTTTTGCAAGTTGCTTGTATGCTAACTCTTCAAATCTCGTGACGTCACAATTATGTCACGCTTTCCGTCACATGCCCAGTTGACGTTTCTTCGACGATTCAAGCAAACTTCGAACTTGCTAGCTGACGAAGTTCGACGGTCAGAGTTTAAAGGACGAAGAAACTGTGACCGGCGACCAAAAACGGTATTTAAGCAGAGACCTTTGAGGTTGAAGGTAACTTCAAACTTCGATCAAAACGCAACTTATGTTTGTTTTGTACTTCCGAGGTGGGTTTTGAGACCTAAGGCGTATTCTCGTCGTTCCCAGAGGACACCACTTGAGGAGTCCCAGCGTTTTTGTTTGTCCCGGGGACTCGCTCCCCGTATTCTCGCGAGTCCCCACGGACGGGGAATGCTCCGATTATGACCACCATCATAAAAAAGGACCCCTTTCAGATTCAGAGGGGAATCAGTTTTTGCTCGTGTTGATTAACTGAAAACAATCAGAATAAACAAAACCAAAAATAAAGTGGATCCAGACTAATTTCGTCAACTGCATATTTATTTTTGGAAGAAGATTCATTGTGGAAGCATCCCCCGTGTTCTCGTAGTTTTTGGGAAGAGGAGTCCGCGTGGAGTGACTCCCTCTATTCTCGCCGTTCCCTTCGACTCCCCGACGAGTCCTCGAGGAACGGCGAGAATACGCCTCTAGAAATCAAAAGCAGAATTTTCTGAGCTTAGGACTTTGTCGGAGCGGCATCTCGCGGTCTGGAAACCATGGAATCTTTCCCGAAAGGAGAAGGGAAAGCTCCCCCCCCCCCCCTGTTCAGACAAACAAATAAAAAAAGGGAAAAACCATTTAAGAATCATGGCGCACTTAGAAAGTTGAAACATAAAAATCTGATTATGACGAACTATTTTTATAATTGTTTTCAAGACTTATCATTTTAATTCGCACTCCTATTTTGATGAATTATATTTTAAACTGTAGGATTGTATATATAAATCATAGGTTACAATTTTAAATATATCCCTTGGTGGATCTCTTTAACTGTAATGACATCTCCAGCTCTATTTTTTTTTTGTAAAAGGTATATATGGATAAATAATATATAAAAATATATAAATATATATAAAAATATATAAAAATATATATATAAAATATAAAATCCATATATAAAAATATATATGGATAAATTGTAAACTGATGGGTACGGCAACACTGACAGACCAAAAATGGACATGTTTCTTCTTGAGGTTCGTTTTTTGTTGCTTCCAGTAGGCTGTTTTTAATCAAATTTATTTAACGAGCTTTCATTCAACCAAACAGTTTGTGGGTCGATTGTGGCTCGAAAAGTGAATTTCCGCGGCCTTTTTCGCGGCCCAAAAGTGTGTTTCCGCGACCTTTCCTGGCTCGCTTTGTGGTTCAAATTCGACAAACTCAAGCATATAGACTTAAAAACTGAGGATCCTTTTTGCACATAATGGTAAGGAAATAAGCCTCGAGTTTCATTTAATGAGACTTTACATGAATTTTATTTTTTTCAGATAAATGAAATATTTGAAATAGACAAAACGGCGTTTCCGCGAGTTTCAACTCGTGGCTCGACTGTGTGGCACACAATCGCGTTTCCGCGACAAACAACCAGAAGTGTTTGACCCACAATTGTGTCGCGGAAAAAGGCCTTAAAATTAGTGGGCATCTTTTCACGTCTTTTTAACACCATACAAATGTCCGCCCTTGGGTGTTTATGGCTCAAACAGGCGATCCGTGTCGGTGGTTGTGGGCTCAAATCCTGCAACGACTTTTGGCACCATAACCAATTCCGTACGGAAAAGTTGAGAGTATTTCAAAGATTTAAAGTTTGGGAAGCTAGTATATCGAAAGCTAGTAATTACTTTTGTCCGCTGAGTATCTCAGTAGGGAGTGATCTGGCGAAGAGTGCACAAATTTGTACCAGCTGGTGCTCTTAACTCAATTTGCCAGAAGAGGCAAGTTGTCACCTTCGTGGCATGGTGGAAAAAAAAACGGTCAGGGAAGACGGTACCAATCTCCAATTGTTCGCCCTCAGTAAGGAAGTGCAATGGCGGTTGGGGGCAAGTGTCAAGATAGAAGTACAGAAAAAGCCGACCGGCAAGACATGATCGTCTGTCTGCATCATTCGGGAAAGAGTAACCGTCAGTTCGCGGAGCTTCCATCACGCAAAATAGCCGTACGGGGACCGTTAAAGAATGAATGAACTGAATAAATTTTATTTGTAACTCGTCACACGATCACAGGGCTCATGATAGTGTATGAACAGAGAATAAAATTAAAAAAAGGTGCGCGCAAAAAATAACCACATCTCGGCAACATGAATCCGATGTCAAATATCGCAGAGAGCTTCAGTTTTATTAGAAATTCCTGTTTATAAGAGAAGTAACAAAGATGTTTCTGGGATACATATATATCGATTTATTTATTTGTAACCCTGCTTTTACTTAATTACGAAGGTAGTTAAATTTACTGCTACTGAGAGGAGACGTGGCCAGAAGGAAAACATCAATCTCGCAAGCCTTTAAGGCAACAACTGTAATTTCCGTTGTACATTTGGACAAACCAAATAACAAATAAAATTAATACACCTCCCACCCACCCCTCCGATGGCATTCCCCTTTGAGTAACATACCTGTAGTCCCTGGCTGCCCATATGGTCCCTGAAGTCCCGCTGGTCCTTGCTCACCAACTGGCCCTGCTGGACCCGTGTCTCCTTTCGCTCCAGAATCTCCCCTAGGTCCTTTCAATCCAGGAAGTCCAGGAGGTCCTGGAAGTCCAGGCGCTCCATCAAGCCCCGGTAATCCTTTAGGGCCAAAGAATCCCTTATTTCCTTTTTCGCCTAGGTCTCCTCTTCTCCCTGGGTTGCCAGGAGGACCTATCGGTCCAGATTCTATCGGTGGCAGGACCATCATGCACTGGCCCTTAGGCCCCCTAGGTCCTGGAGCTCCGGGCTCCCCCCTCGGTCCAGGATATCCAGTCTCTCCTTTGCGCCCAACCAAATCAAGGCCGTTAAGACCGTCAAGACCGCGCTGACCATCCGGGCCGTCAAAGCCTCGTGGGCCTCGTTCGCCCTGGAAAGAAGATGGGAAATTTTCAACATTTCCTTCCGGATTAAAGGATATTTTAGAACCGCATCCATCTTTCCCATTCCCTCATGGAACGTTGAAAAAAATACTAAATATGACGCTGACGACTGACCGTGGATAGGGCTTCAGTTATTTTTTCTCTATTTCAAAAATACAACACAAATTGAGGCTTGAGGCAAAATGGCGTGTTGAATAAATCAAGATAAATATTAAAATGTCAGCGACAAACCCTAAAACAGTCTAAAATAAAATATACACAAAAAATAAAACCGAATCACTATTAAAACGTGAGAAGATTTGTTTAGAAAGAACAAATCGAACAACTGACAACCAATGTCTACGTCTGTTGCCACATCACCGACGGATTAGACTTTTTGGCTGATAGTTGATGCGTATTGTCTGTTTGTATGTTATTTTCTTGTTGTTGTTTGTTCTTTTCTTTGTATTTCAATTTATCTCTTCTACTCCACACTCTTATGTTGTAAAACATTTTGTGGGTTATAAATACACTTACTTACTTACTTACTTAATGTTGAAATGGAAAAGTAAGGTAGGGTAAATTAAAATATTATTACCAACGGAAATAGCACTAGAGAAAAGGAAAGTGCCAGACACAACAGTGGCATACAAAAATGGCACTTAGTTAATAAATTGATTTTATGAACAGAAAAGGAAATCCTTTTTTTTTTTTAGTTTAATACTCTTTATTATATAGATCAACTTTTACATGCTAAACTAGATAAACACACCTTTTGTAACCCTCTTAACATCCTTTATACATGTAGCATACTAGCTTAAGGCATTAAACAAAAACAAACAAATACACACACATACATCACGATAATTTTATCACAAGAATTCGGACAATTAAGGAAGCCCACATACATTACACAAAAACATCAGAGTGCTAATCAGTCAACAAATCTTAAGAAATTATAACAAGAGCTACGAGCTCATATGGCACTTGTACGAGTAGGCTGTACAAGAAAGTAGATGAGAACGTCACAAAATACACCCGCCATCCAAAAATGCGGTTCGGAAATAGAAATAGGATATTTATTTTCACTCATTTCTGAGCAGTTCCGGCATCGTCTCGATTGTCTGTAGCAAATGCACATGACTGTTCAAACTTTCATCCCAATAAATCCATTTGTTTGATCTATGCTACACGATTTCCGGTACCCACTCTATCTCAGCCTACCATGGCCGAATCTGGTTCGGAATATAAAAAATCGACCACCTAAAGCATCTTCTTTTATACCATCTATCAAGTTTCACTCGAATCTGAGCATTTTTGGAAAGTTCCGGTAACCCCCCCCCCCTCCCACCAACGTTGTCGGAGCCGGTTCGGGCCCAATCTCTTAATTCCCTGTTCCTGTCCATCAAGTTTTACTGAAATTATTCTTTTTCTAGCTTTTAGCTATTCGGATTAAGCTTGATTGATTGATTGGAATTGGAGCTTAGCCTATCTGCAAGTTTCCAGTACCCCCCCCCCCCCCCTACCTTGGCGGAATTCGGCCCGGACGCCAAATAACAAATCTAGGCCGCATAAACTCGGCACTGTCGAATTTGCATCTCATTCGGTCCATCCGTTTGGTTTTTGTGCATGTCAAAAGTCCCCCCACCCCCAATTCCCCTAATCGTGGTCGCATATGGTTCGAAAGCATGTTTTACATGTCGAGGCCATCGATTCGTATCACCCATAAAGTTTCACTCGAATCAGACCACTCGTTTGCAATTTATAGAAGTCACTTTCCATATTTCTCTTCTCGTGCTCCCCAAAAAATGCTCGGATCTAGGAACGGAAGTTTCCGGGGGTATGTTGTGTCAGGTTCTTAAGTCAAGATAATTCGGGTCGCTAATATGCCTGCAAAGTTTCGTTGTCGTTTTACATCTGGAACTATTCTATTCTAACTCACGACAAACCCCTCCAACTCCCCCCACAGAGCCCCGAAACCATCTGGCTCCTTCAATTTCATCTAGGCCTAATGCTTGTTCCATCCATTAAGTTTCATCCCAATCCCTCTGCTTTTAGAGTTTCTCGAGTTCCCCTCCCCCCCCTCCATCCCCACAGGTATCGGACCCGACCCGGACGTGACACTGAACGTCCGAGGCGATAGCTCACCAGACAAGTTTCATTCAAATCCGATCACCCGTTCATAAGTTATGCACGCCACTAGATTCCGGACTCCCCATCCACCCACTCCCCCCACGATGGTCGGGTCGGGGAAACGGCTGTTTTCAAGTCAATATGTTCGGATCCCTGACATACCTGCCAAGTTTCATCGCCCTAGGACATCAGGAAGTATGCCGAACTCGCGGGATCGCTAGAAATCCGGACCCCCACCCCAACTCCCCCACAGTGCCCTGATCCGGTCCGGTTATGTCAATGACGTGTCTAGGATTTGTGCTTGTTTTTCCCACCAAGTGTCATCCCGTTCCCTCCACTCTAAGCGTTTCTCAAAATTTCCGGTTCCCTCCTCCAACTCCCCCCAGTGTCATCGGATCCGGCCCGGATTTAAAGTGAGATGTCTGAGACACGAGGTCATCCTAAATATAAAATTTCATCAAGATCCGATCACCCGTTCAAAAGTTATACACGCCACTAGATTCCGGACTCCCCATCCATCCACTCCCCCCAGTATGGTCGGATTGGGGAAACGGCTGTTCTCAAGTGAACCTGTTCGGGTCCCTGACATACCTGCCAAGTTTCATCGCCCCAGCACATCAGGAAGTATGCCGAACTCGCGGGATCGCTAGAAATCCGGACCCCCCCCCCCCCCCCAACTCCCCCAGAGTGCCTGGATCTGGTCCGCTCATATCAATGACGTATCTAGGACTTGTGCTTGTTCTTCCCACCAAGTTTCATCCCGATCCCTCCACTCTAAGCGTTTCTCAAGATTTCCGGTTCCCTCCTCCAACTCCCCCCAGTGTCATCGGATCCGGTCCGGATTTATAGTGGGACGTCTGAGACACGAGGTCATCCTAAATATAAAATTTCATCAAGATCCGATGACTTGTTCGCAAGATAAAAATACCTCAAATTTTGGCTTCCCCCTCCCTCCACTCCCCCCCCCCCCAGATGGTCGAATCGGGGAATTGACGAGTTCCTATTTAATCTGGTCGGGTCCCAGAGATGCCTGTCAATTTCCATCGTCCCAGCACATCAGGAAGCACGGAACTCGCGGGATCACTACAAATTCGGACTTCTCCCCCCCCCCCCCCCCCAACTCCCCCAAAGTGAGCAGATCCGTTCCGGTTATATCAGCCATGTATCTAGGACTTGTGCTTGTACTTTCCACCAAGTTTCATCCGGATCCCTCCACTCTAAGTGTTTTTCAGGATTTCCGGTTTCCCCCTCCAACTCCCCCCAATGTCACCGGATCCGGTTTGGATTTAAAATGAAGGGTCTGAGACACGAGTTCCTTCCATATAACAAGTTTCATTAAGATCCGATAACCCGTTCGTAAGCTAAAAATATCTCATTTTTCCTCATTTTTCCGGATTCCCCCTCCCTCCACTCCCCTCCAGATGGTCGGATCGGGGAAGCGAGTATTTCTAATTTAATCTGGTCCAATTCCTGATATGCCTGCCAAGTTTCATCGTCCTAGCTTATCTGGAAGTGCCCGAACTAGCAAAACCGGGACCGACAGACCGACTGACGGACAGAAATTACAATCGCTATATGGCACTTGAGTAAGCTCAAGTGCCATAAAAAAAAATTCCGAGTTCCAAGTTTTTGCCAGTAGCCTACGACAAACTGAAACACTACGAACAATGAAATGTGGACACAGGCCATTAGGGTTTATTAAGAGCGACTGTGTTTTTTTGTATGCTGATTTTGTTAAACTAGTTTGATAAAAAAAAAAATGTATACGTCAGCTACATTTTACTGGAGCTATATTTCGGCCCTTCTTGGCAAGGGTTCTCTTCAGGCTCAGACTGCTCAAGATAGAAAATGAATTGGTATAAAATATCAAATAAGTAATAAATAAATTCGGGCAATTCTAAACCCGGACCCCAGATGGGTCATTTTAATAAATACATACATTGTAAAAGTTTTTCCGTATAATGATTAAAGTTAACTGCTGTATTTTTCTTATCTCTACACAGATAAGATTCGTACCAAATAGAGATAAAATGAATCCAAGTAGCAAATACTGCAGTTAACTTTAATCTTTACAGGGATAAACTTTATACAGTGTATTACATGTACCGTTCTAAATATCGGACGAGCGTAGCCAGTCCCTGCCCCACGTCTTAGTAATGCTTACTAAAAGTGGAACATAGTTTTCCGCGGTAAGCCGGGTCCGGGTTCTAGGTCCGTTCTCCGGGAGACCCCAGAGAGTTTTAACCCCAACAGAATTACAAGGGAGACCCACGGAGCTCGAAGGGAACATTATACAAAAAAACGTGCTATTATAAAACTCAGAGGACTCACCTTATCGCCAGGGGCTCCAGCTACGCCTTTTTCTCCTTGACGTCCCCCAGGTCCTGGCTCGCCGGGTCTTCCTTGGTACCCATCACGTCCTGAATCGCCTTTTCGACCCTTGTAACCTTTAGATCCCAGTATATCTATGTTCAGCTGTCCTGGTTTTCCCTTGTCACCTTTCTCGCCGTATGTTCCCTTTTCGCCGTCGCGACCCTATAAGATACAAAGTGGTAAAGCAATATCCTATAACCACCTGGCAGAATACCAGATGGCAGGGCAGTATGTAAAAAACACCAGATGTCAGACCAGTGCATCAATAACTTTTTGGGTTCCCAAAACAGTAAGTGCAGGGATACCTATGACATCACAAAAGTTGTCCGTCTGTCCGTCCGTCCGTCCATCCGTCTGTAAGCACGATAACTCTCGAAGGGAACGAGATATTTTGATGAAACTTGGTGTGAGGATTCGTTGGGTCGACGGACCGGTCAAGTTCGTAGATGGGCTTTGTAGCCCTACATTTAGGGGTGGGGGAGGGGGTTCAAATTAAGGGGCAAACAAAATATTTTGAAACAGCTAATGTGATAGTCGATTATGGGGTAAGAAGACATGCTGAACACGATGGTGAGAACCATTTTGTCATCGGACAAGTAGTTCGCCCGGAATCCGGCCAAAACCGGAAAGTTTGTTAAAGTAAAAGTTTCATGTGAAGTTGTTTAGACGTTCGATTTAGAGGTAGGAAGACATGCTGAAGACGATGGTGAAAACCATTTTCTCGACGGACAAGTAGTTCGCAAGGAATCCGGCCCAAACCGGAAAGTTTGTTGAAAGTAAAAGTTTTATTTGAAGTTGATTAGATGTTCGAATTGGGGGTAGGAAGACATGCTGAAGACGATGGTGAAAACTATTTTCTCGACGGACAAGTATTTCGACCGGAATCCGGCCCAAACCGGAAAGTTTGTCGAAATTAAAAGTTTTATTTGGAGTTGATTAGATGTTCGATTTAGGACAAGAAGACAGGCTGAAAACTTATGTGAAAACAATTTTCTACCCTGGACATGTAGTTCGCCCGGAATCCGGCCAAAACCGGAAAACTGTTGGAAGTTAACGTTTTATTTCTAGTTGATTAGATAAGCGATTTAGGGGTAAGAAGAGATGTTGAGTCCCTGTATGACAATCATATTTTACCCGGACATATAGTTCGACTGGAATCCGGCTGGAATCGGAAAATTTGTTATAAGCTAAATTTTTATTTGAAGTTGATTAGATGTTCATTACTGGGGAAAGAAGATACCCTGATTTCGTCTTTGAGCTTTCTTTTTTCGCTGGACAAGTAGTTCTGGAGTTCGGCCAAAACCGGGAAATTGGCAGAAGTGACAGGAAGTTTTCGTCAAAACAGATATGACTTATAGGGGTAAACACACATGCTGAATTCATATCTGAACTTGGTTTTCTCAGGTGACTAGCTATTTGGCCTTAATCTGTTTCTGAATTTTAATTGTAAAAATGTGCAAGGAGTCTGGCGATGACTGGATCTGGCTAAGACAAGACCCAGTTGTCTGGATCAGATACTGCATTTTTGGGATCCCATCGAAACCTTTGGTCTTGTTTCTATCCATGATGTGATGGAGCGGAAAAGACGCCACAAATAGTGTGGCAACGATGGTAATCGAAGGATCCCGCTGGCTCCGTCAACTAGAAGGTAAAATCATGTGAAATAATCTATTTGTTTATGTCTGTATATTGATTGTACGATAACTACAAATTAGCTCTAGCGTCGGAAGTTCCAAGTTAAACTAATGTCTCTCGCTCATACAGAGTTTCAACGGGAAGGCAAAGTACGGTTAGAATCATATTCTTCTGCAGTACGTTAGTGTTGATATTCATTTACTAGCGTATTTGTGTGTTTCTTTGTCGTAGGCTAGTCTTTTCGTCTCGTTCTCTTAACATTTCTTGTATATATATATACAGTAAATATACATATCGTTTATCACTCAAAACAGCAAAGATAGCTGGCAAAGGGAAGTCAACCTAAACCCTGTGCTACTTTCGGCCACTTGCCGGAGTTGTTGGTCCTTGCCGAAGACGCGGTTCGGCTAAATCGATCAATAGTTTCAAGTGCATTGTTGATGGGATTTTTTACTCTGATCAGTTCGAAACTCAAAATTTCTTAGAGTTATTTACAAGCGAAAGCCTTTTCTCTCGCTTTGTATTGCTCTGATGAAAGTCAATCATACTGGTCACTCAATGTAGCTACTTCGGGTTCTTAAGAATGTCTGAATGTAAGTTGCAAAAACTACTTATCTATAAATTCACCATCCGCACCGTTCCAAGTAGCCCAATATACCATTAATGCATACCGGAAACAATACTTTCAACGCCATGGATTTCAGATCGGAAATATTAAATCTGAGGAAAACGCGTCATACCTGACAGGGTTGAGGCAGTTGATTAGTGTTATGCTGTACCACTACCACCAATATACAAGAAGTGTCTCAGTGCCTTAACATGTCTCCCCTCACTGGGAACAGTCTTTCGAATTACTGAATGCTGATTATTATTGATATTACTGAACTATAGAATGTTGATTTATCTGCAAATTCTTGTTGATAATTTGCAACCGGTTTCTGCTGTTACTTTTGTCTCTTTATCGCCTGGACTTCAACTGGCTTAGACTTGCAGTGGATTGGTTCTAAAAAATTTTGAACAAATAATTAGCTTTTCGACATTTTTATCTAGGCGTATATAGGTTGTTTTTCTTGGCCTGAAAGTACATTCTCTGTATGACTGTAATGTTCCGTTTGTTATAAGTAAATAAATACTTGGCTACCTGATTCGGCATCAAGAAGGCCAGACACTTTCTGAAGTTGCAGATCTTGTTTTTAAAAGCTTTTAAACAGTAGTCTTTATAGTAAGTAAGTAATTTATTTTTGACCCGCCATTTTCAGAAATCGGAGTAAATGTAGAAAATAAATAAAACACATAAACATACACAAAAAGACACTTATTTTCAATCGTTGGCCAGGACGCAGTGTAGAAGGTCGTGCGATGGTTGGGCTCTGTTGTCAATGGATTTTTTATAGCGACGAACAAAGCATCTTGAATTCTGAACTTCGTCAAAGTATGTTTATGGCATAATTTCGACAAGTGGAGCAGGTGCTTTGCATATTTAAAATAACATGATCTCATCCTTTTGATCTCCTTCTTTCGCAGAACATGAGTGACACCAGTACGAAATAGTATGGAAGGAGCGCAGAAGGTGCTGTACAATTTTCCCAAAGCTTTACGATTATAGCGCCCCCGGTTAGGGACGATACCTCAATTCCAATTCAGAACGAGTCCCAACAGAAACAGAATTTATTTATTTGTATTTATTTATTTGTGACCCGCTTTTTGGATAACAGCGGAGTATGAGTAAAATATATAAAGTAAATATACATATTAAAACACTAACAAAACAATGTAAATAAACACGACTACATTCTTTAATATAATATAGTTAATATACTATGCTATGTCCCACTTACGTTATATCCCGTCGGTCCAGGAACTCCTGGGTCTCCAATCTGGCCTTCAGCTCCTCTCTCCCCATCAGACCCTTGCTCTCCTTTCAGTCCTTGGAGTCCGCCATTCCCGTCATTTCCTGGCTGTCCCTTTATGCCCTTTTGTCCCGCCTGGCACATTGTGCATTCAGGACCTCGTTCTCCTTTCTGTCCCGGCCATCCGCTATCGCCGGGAGGTCCTTCTCGGCCATCCATACCTTGTTCACCAGCAGGTCCGGGTCTACCGTCAAGGCCTAGAAGCAGAAGAATTATGCTAAAACGCTTGAGAAAGGCTCTCAGTATTAGTGTTGGGCGATGTTCAATCTTGATAACGATATATGTATGTATGTATGTATGTATTGTACACGGAAAGCCCAACGTGCCATGGTACAAAAACATATTCTGCAAATCAAATAGTAACTACATATTCAACAGACTTTCTGGAGACAAAACAAAGAAAACTAACTACAAAATTAAAAACACTTTAAAAGATCAACGACCTGTGTCTCAGTCCCACCTGGACAAACACTGCCAGGTTTTTAATAGTAGTAAAGGAGCGACCACACGTCAGACCAAGTAGCCACTCCTCGTCGCCTGTCTGTCTCTGGTGCAGCTCCAACCTTAGATCATTGAGTTCCTGGCAATATGACATGAATTGGTCCACACTCTCCTCCCCCCCCCCCTCCCACACATATATCGGACCAAACATCGATATCGAATACCGAAACGTAAATATTGATGTAAATAATCCAACATGAGCTAGATTTACGTATCCAAACGGGAGCGATTTGTTTTCCGCAATTCAGTTCTTATTTATTCGGAGTTTGAGATGATGCAAGATATATGATATCTCGTCATCCTGGTCTTCGAGTACATGATGTTTTTCATGAATTTTTCAGGCCCAGTTAGTAATTATGTCTAAATTTTTGTGTGTGTTAATACTATTATTTATCGTGTGTTATTTCGCGTTATTCCCTTTACTCCGCTACCACATTCTGTATTTGGCGGGTTATAAATAATATATATATATATATTTAAAGATAATTTTGTTCTTAAATTTTGGCGAAACAAGACGTATCCTACAGCGAACTATGCTAGAGAAATATCGATATCGATAAATCGATTATCGAATATCGAAAGTGAAAATTTCGAAGAAAAATCCAAATATCGCCCAGCACTACCAGTATAATATTATAATAGTAATAACTACAACTGCATCCAAAAGTATTTCACCTTCATAAATTTCTTGCGACACTATTTATACTAGAAAAAGAGGTAAAAGTAAAGGTATCAGCGTCAGCATATATAGGACTAACTGGCGGTGCCGTCCGATTCTCAGTCCTCCGCCAGGAAGCGCAATGGGTGGTTGGGGGCCAGCCACCCTGGTGCTTTCGCACACCCTTCCTGTCAACTTTCCCAGATTTCTCCAGGCACCAATTTGAAGCAGGTAGGCAGGGTAGGCTTCGGCTTGTCCTACAGGCAGAGATAGGCGAATCCGATCATGAAAGGATTCGAACCCGAATCCAGGCCTAGGTACGAATCCGATTCCGAATCCAATCCACCATTTCATGGTGAGGGTTCGAATCCGGAATCGAATCCGGATTCCGATCGATCTTCACAAAAATCAAATCATGTACATAGGTTATGTTTTAAAACAAGAAGTTACAAAAATCACTAATATCTAAGGCAATCAGATAATCAGACACACTGTCTGAAACTTGGGAAAACGGAAACTGGAATGATGATGTCTAGGAATTTGAGCAGATTCGTATGATTAGGGGTTGGAATCCGAGTATCCGAGTCCGAATCCAGCCTGACAAGTAGAAGATTCGTATCCAGCAAAAAGGACGAATCCTCTGCGTACAGAGTTACGCCACAAGCCCCCACCCCAAACCAAACTGTAGGCACAACCGAGACTCGAACTGTGAGTTTGGCGTGCTAACCATTCGGCTAGGACGGATTTAATACGTACTATCTACACTAAATTGAACATCAGCCAGCCCACATCTGCTTTAAATTGATTGATAGTTTGGTTGGGGTTGGTCGTAGGGTTGGCGGAACAGGCAGGGTCTGGGACCGGTACTGAGAAAAACGCCATCTTATGTCAAAACAACCCAATCAGGTGCCGCGTTCAGGAACAGACTGACAGATTTACTAGCCAATATCTCAGGTGTCGCTCACTTCATTTGGGATCCAATAACTGATGTATGTTATTTTCTCGTGGCTATCGGGGTAAAATGACATAGCCTAATCAGATGCCAAATGAGGCAATTAGATGGCAAATGGTCAATTTGACAGAGGACACAGTCAGACTCGGAAAATGAAAACTAAGAATAAACATAAAACTTCGAGAGGTACAAAAGAAAAAGACGAAAAAAAAGCAGCTCCTGTCTAGCTAATACTTGAGGGAGTCTAATCAGATGAACTATAGGCCTACATATTTATGTCAATACCATCCTAGCTCAGACCAGGGCTAAGTACTACCTTATCTAGTGCTTACTTCAAGAGCATCTGATGGGTAAGCTCAAAATAGTTATAACAAGAAAATCAGACAAAAGGAAAAAAATTCGTCATCGACAACATCTGAGTAAAAAGTAAAAAAAATCCGCAGCCAAATATTTGCAATCCCTGTTTATTTAGTTTTTTAGTTTTTTCTTTCATTTCTGTTTCATCTTATAGTATCGCCATATTTTCAGGCAAAAAGGTGTGTCCACTAATAGAATTTGCCCTACGGAAGAATTCATGAGCGGGCCAGAACGACACTTTGAGTCGACTTTTCGCGTTCCCGGAAGCCTCGAATTTAAAAAAAAATAGCCTTTTTTTTAGAAACTTGGGTTTTTCTTTCATTTCTGTACCATCTTAAAGTATCGCCACATTTTCAGGCATAAAAGGTGTTTCAACTAATGGAATTTGACCTACGGAAGAATTTGTGAGCGGGACAGAACGACACTGTAAGTCGACTTTTGGTGTTCCCGGAAGCCACGAATTACCAACTGAAGTAGATTTATATGGTGGGAAAAGGAGGGGGAGGGGGACATTACAAGTCGATACGAATGATTATCTTGATCCCGACTGTACCTTTTCTTTCAAAAAAAAAACCCAAAACCATCCAATATTATTCACAGACTGCAGAAATTCAAATTCACTCTTAAGCCTACCGTCACTCGACACCTTAGGCATATTCTCGCCGTTCCCCGAGGACTCCACTTGAGGAGTCCCTGCGTTTTTGTTTGTCGAGGGGACTCACTCCCCGTATTCTCGTGAGTCCCCACGGACGGCGAATGCTCCGATTATCATCACCATCATCAAAAAGGACTCCCTTTCATATTCGGAGGGGAATCAGTTTTTGCTGGTGTCGGTGCATGTAAAATAAATTAAAAAAAATCAGAATAAAGAAAACCAAAAATAAAGTGGATCCAGACTAGTTTTGTCAGCTGCATATTTTTTTTTAAGAACAAAATCCATTTTAGAAGCATTCCCCGTGTTCTCGTTGTTTTCCGAGGTCCGCGTGGAGTGACTCCCTCTATTCTCGCCGTTCCCTTCGATTCCCCGAGGAATACGCCTCTTATCTGAGTGACGCTTGAGTAACTAGTCAATTTGTGATCTGACCTTTCCCTTAGTTGATGAACCTATAAGTGGGGGCGTCACGTCTGGTGGGGGGGGGGGGACGCCTCTCCCCCGTCAAATGTTTTCGGCCTGTAAAAAATAACCGGGTCGACGCGAAGCGCCGAGATTTTTCGTAAAGACAGTAGATTTTTTTCGTTAAACCTGTCCGATTTTTACTTAGAAACAATCGTTTATTCTTAAAATCAGTCAATCTTTCATCAAAACAGCCGTTTTTACTTGAAAACAGTCGTTTTTTTTTTGCAAAAAAAGTCGGTAGAAATGACCAGCCAGTCGGTAAATACAATGCCCCCCCCCTCCCTAAAAAAAACAAAAACATTTTAACTAGTTACGCCTCTGGCTATAAGGTAAGTTGGAATTTTGTTGCAGCGGAAATAGCGACTGGCATGCTAGTGGCATACCAAAATGGCACTTACTTAATAAAACGATGTTTATAAACAGATAATAAAATACTGGCCTACGGCATCAATAACTGAACAAAAACAAACAAATACACACACAAAAATAACGATAACGGACATGCAAGCCTACATACACTACAAAAAATGAGGTCTAATCTGTCAACAAATCTTGAAAAAATTAAAGAGAAATCGTTGTATATCATATACTTTCTGAGAGCCATCTTAAAAATATGCTTTCATCTGATAATTTTATACTTTTAGGCAACGAGTTCCAAATTTGTATGCCAGTATGACGATCTGAGTCTGAGTAGGGACGTTCTCTATCGCTAGTGGTGCTAGTATCGCAGCTATTCTAATGTATGTCAATTTTATCAAGTCTTTGCGCTACTCCCTTGTGTTATTTTGCTCTGCTTCTTTTCCTTTGCGCAGAGCAGAATAACACATGGGAGTGACATCAACATCTATGCTTTCCTTCCTTCGCAAACGGGACATACTCATAGCGCCGCCCACTACGCTTGCGGCAATTAAAGCGAGGCAAACTTGAGGGTTTAAAAATTTCTAGCAAAGCTAAGATGCGGTCTGCACACATCGAAGAAACAGGGGAGGTGGTATCTTTTTTTGTTGTCTTCAGAATATAAAGTTGTTGGAGCCAGCCCTGGTGCACGACTAATTGAAAGCTAGATCTTGTAGAAGGACATCAATAAGTAGAAAGATAAGACCATTTTCCCGTGATATAGCGTTTGTTATTAGGGTCAACATCAACAGAAACACCATACCTTTTTCCCCTCCTACTGTGTCTCCGGGGTCTCCTAATCCTCCGGTAACCCCCCTCAGTCCTTTGCCCCCTGGTCTTCCATCTATGCCGGGGGTTCCATCTCTTCCCCTAGGTCCCAGAACGCTCAGTCCTGGCGGCCCATCCGGTCCTTGGGTCCCTTGATATCCGGGGGAGCCAGGGTAACCTGGTTCACCAACTTCACCGTCTCGACCTGAAAATACGAATTCATTTTGTGTTTACTGATCACACAGAGAGCGTGTTCCACCCTACTTACCGTAGTTACAACGCATGACGTCACAAATTCTGGCTTTTTGCCGTGAAGGCTGGAACGATCTTTCTATTTTCCAGCGGGATATCATGCCACGGCGAATCCGACCAATCACGTTACAGAGATGCGTAGTTACTACGATTACCACGCTCCCGAGCATGGTAAGCAAATAGTAACTATTAGTTACTATTCCGAGAAGGTTGGAACGGTCAGCGTAGTAACTTTTCGTGAGCATGGAACGGAAATAGTAACTAATAGTTACTATTGGTACGAGGGTGGAACACGCTCAGAGTATGGGTTCCAGTGTTGACATATTGGCGGATTTTACGCCAAACTGGTGGATTTTATGACCGACTGGCTCTTTTTATTTTTTATTGGCGTATTAAAATTGTTTGAGTTCTATTACTTATAATAATATAATACAAAGCAAGAGAAAATGCTTTCGCCTCTAAATAACTCTAAGAAATTTTTAGTATTCGAACTGATCAGAGTTGAAAATCCAATCAACTATGCACATGAAACTATTGATCGATTAATTGACCGCATCTTCGGTAGGGCTGTTCCAAGGATCAACAATTCTGTTATTTGACAATCCTTAGTCAATTGACAATCAAATAGTAAATAATTGACTATTGACAATCCTTTTAAGTTTTTGTAGATTTCTCGTAATTTTGGGCTAAAAAAAAATTTAGGCGTATTTTTTGCGTAAAGACAGCTGAGTATTTCTTGGATCGCGATCTGGCAACACTGGTCCCAACCTCCTCCACAGTCAGAAGTTTGATAACAGATAACAGCTGGTTGCGAATCCTCGTGTTAAATGTTATACTGGTTGCCAAGAATATTTCTGTTAAGAGTGTGACGCCCCACACATATATGTATGGCACTTGCAGCCTCTGGCTCAAGTGCCATATGCCGATCACAATTCCGTCTGTCGTTCTGTCCGAGTTTTTTGTCACACTTTTTCGGGTTAGGGTACTTCCAGATGTGCTAAGACAATGAAACTTGAAAAGCATAGCAGGGACACAACCAAACTAACCTGGAAATAATCAGTTTCCCGATCCGACCATATGCGGGGAAGTGGAGGACGCTGGAAACTTGAAAATATAGGGCATTTTGTCACACTTTTTCGAGTTACGGTACTTCCAGTTGGGCTAGGACCATGAAACTTGGCAGGCATATTGGAGACCCGACCAAACAAACTTAGAAATAATCAGTTTCCCGATCCGATCATTTTGGGGGGTGGGGTTGGAGGGCAGGGGAATCCGGAAAATTGAGAAGCGTGTAACATTCGAAGAGGTGATCGGATTGTAATGAAACTTAATAACTGAATAGATTATATATCTGTCATGTCCGGTTTAAAGTCTTGACCGGATTTGGTAGCCAGGGAGGAGTTGGGGGGAAGAGACCGGAAATGTCAAGAAACGGTTAGAATGGAGTGATCGGAGTGAAACTTGCTGGGAAGATTAAGCATCTTCTCTAGATAAATCGTCTAGACAATTGTACTGGGTCCGAACACTTAGGGGGGGGGGGGGGGGTCCCGGAATTCCGGTGATGGCGGTTTTGGGGATTTTCACGATGAAACTTGGCAGGCAGATCAGGAAGCCGATCAAACTGACTTCAAAATAAAATTTTCTGCCGATTTAATAATGGTGGGGGGAGTAAAGGGAGGGGAATCTGGAATTTTCAGTCATGAGTAACTTTGGGACGGGTGATCGGATTCGAGTGAAATTTAAGAATTAAAAAGAGGACATTTCTCCGGTGATCTTTTTCATGTCCAGACCGGATCCGGCAACTATTGGGGTGGGGGCGGAATATTTGCGACCCGCTTAGAATGGAGAGATCGGGTTGGAACTTTGTGAGAAGAACAAATACATGCTCTAGGTAAATCATTTATTGAATCGGATTGGCTACGAGCACCGCGGGGGTGTTGGGGGGGGGGGGTGCGGAAATCTCGAGAAACGGTTAGAATGATGGTATCGGAGTGAAACTTGCTGGGGAGAACAAACATCTACTCCGTGTAAATCTTTTACACAATTTGACTGGATCCGGACATTTGAGGGGGGGGGGGTTCCCGGAATACATTTTTGGGGGATTTTCACGACGAAATTTCGCAGGCGTATCAGGGTGCCGGTCAAACTGACTAGGAATAAAAACAAATTTTCAATATGACAATCTTGGGGGGGGGGGGGGTTGAGGGAGGGGAATCCGGAATATTGATTCATGCGTAACTTTGGAACGGGTGATCGGATTCGAGTGAAATTTAATAATTGAACAGAGGACATTTTTCTCTGGTGATCTTTTTCATTTCAGGGCCGAATCCGACAATTATTGGGGGGAGGGCGGAAAATACTTGACCCGCTTAGACTGGTGTGATCTGGGTCGAACTTCGTGGGAATGACAAACAGATGCTCTGGATTAATCATTTACAGAACCGGATTGGCTCCGGGTATTGTGGGTGGAGTTGGAGGGGGGGGGGTGTCTGGGATTCCGGTTATCGCGAGTTAAGGTACTTCCAGATGTGCTCGGACGATGAAACTTCGCTAGTTATCAAACTTCTGACAGTGAATGAACCAAATCGTAGCAGCCTAAGTTCGTTCATTCTCTTCACAACTTCATTCAATTGAAAATGGATTTCTGTGGCTCGAAATCCGGCGGCAAATTCAATTTAGCAGTGGATGCATTTAGATTTATTTGATTAAAATTTCTTGTAAGCTAATAGAGTGAGGCGAGGAGATTCTACTTACTGGGACTTAATTTTTATTTTCGGCTTCTGGAACTACAAAATTAGAGACAAAATAGCGTTTCAGCGAGTTTCAACTTGCTCCCCGCACACACTTGTATCCGAGAGGTACAGAAAAGTCTGGTCCGCCGGACGTTTCTAATTAGTTTGTTTCTATTAGTTTGTGAGTAGCTAATAGAAACAAATACGATAGCCGTTTAGCTATCGGATAAAAAATAATGATAATTATAAAAATATATTTTTTTTTTGTTTCTTGGTATATTTCTGGTGTGAGATAAAGTGAGAAGTGTGATGGCATCCGTTTCTTCTGGGTTTGTTTATTTATCTTGATTGTCGCCCGGCTTTCGAGCCAGTCTCCCTGCTGGGGACGTTATATAAATAGTGTTAAATATGTATATTCAAACAATAAAAGAACTTGAACTTGAACCGGAAAACGCTTTCCTGCGATGAATTGCTATTCTCTCAACTACTGAATGTCAGCCCAATACCGCAAACTGGACCACTGAAAACACGATTTCACAAAGTGAACGCAAATAATTTAGTTAGATTCTTGTATAAACTTGAAGGATTATCAGTAGTATCATTGCAGTTATGTCTAATGAAAGAAAATGGCGTAAAAGTGTCATATATAAGCATTATATTTGTTTATTTATTTAAATCATTTCGTGTTGCGAGCGGGTTACGGTTGTTCGGTTATTCGACGATAGTCTGGCTCTTCCGTAACTGTTCTTCCGGCCCTACTTACCAAACTGGCCTCTATTCCCCTTCTCTCCCTTTGCACCAGGGACTCCCGAGTCGCCTGTTTTTCCAGCTGCGCCATCTCCTCCTATAGGTCCAACGGATCCAATATATCCTTTCAGTCCAGCAAGGCCAAAGCGGCCTGGCGGTCCGGCCGGGCCGGGGAATCCTCGAGGTCCTTCCACTCCAGGTGTTCCAATGATGATGCCACCTTTCTGAAAAGATAATCATAAGGAGGGAGATCCCGGTTGAAGTGTTTGTACCCGTTACTCAATTCTTGTGTCCCGTATTCTGTAATCTTGTCAGCATTGGTTAATCACGTGTTTTAGCCTGGCACTTAGTAATCACGTAGAATAGTTGTGTAGAAGTGCCTCGGGGGTTGAATCGAGATAGGGGGAATCTCTGTCATTGATTTGTATTTCAGTAGTCAAGCATGGCCCCACAGTGTCCGGATCCCATCCGGTTATGTCAACGATGTATCGGACCTGTGCTTGTTCTTCCCATCAAGTTTCATCCCCATTCCTTCACTATAAGCGTGTCACGATACTTTGGGTGTCCCCCTCCAACTCCCCCTCCCCCCCCCCCCCCCCCCCACAGTTATTGGATCCTGTTCGGACGTAAAACGGAGCATGTGTTCTTTCCACTTATCAACAGATTCGTTCACCCGTTCGAAAGTTACGCACGCCTCAACATTCCAGATTCCCCCTCTCTCCACTCCCCCCACGATGGTTGGATCGATTCGAGGACGTGAATATTTCCAAGTTAGTTCGGTCGGGTCCCTAATATGCCTGCCAAGTTTCATCATCCTAGCATATTGGAAAGAACACTAACTCGCCATCGCCAGACTGACAGACAGACCGACCGACGCGCTGTTGTGTCGGTCTCTATGTCAAGTGCTTAACTAACTATATGTGCATACCGAAGTGCACATGACGATGACGGTACTTCGTAGAATCTAATTGCACAAATGAAGACTCAGAACTAAACAACATCCTGTTAAACTGAAGTCCACGTCAGTTGGATATTGCTAAATTTCATAATACGTCGACACCAGGTAGTTTCCGGTAAGGAAGCTAAATTGTATATTACGTCATTTGAACCTTCACTTGTGCAGTTAGGAGTATGGGATTACCTTTATAAAGAGTAGGTCAGAAATAAAACCACTATATGTTAATGTAAACCTTGTCTACTACCTTTAACCTCAAACTTTGTCTACTACCACCCGTAGTTACCCTACGCTCCATCTCCCAGATACAACAGCGCCATAAAAAAAAAAGTCTAAGAGTCTCGACTGAAAATCTCATGAAGTGCTGTAAAATATTGCATTGCAACTGCCATGGTCATTGGCATTCACTGCAATTAATCTTATCTTGGCTTCAAGAAAAATTGTTTGCTAATTACTGGGAGGAGGTATTTAGCGAGGAAACGCGTCAGAAATGGCCTTTGTTCTTGTTCCATTTCCCGTGCACGGATTCCGGTTAGCAGCTTCGGAAATCTTTTGAAACGCATAACTCTATGGCCTATGGGGGCTTATCGGGGCCATAAGCGGATACTGCAATGAAAAATTATATTTTCGTAAGTAAATAAGTTTTAGAGAAATATATACGAAAACAATACAAAAAAGGAACAGGTCTCTGTCACGGTTCCAAACAATTTTTTTAAGTAGAATATTGCCTTCTACAGGTGTATAAAATCAATGACATCAAGAACAAATAATCAGATAGAACCTCCGTTTTTGGTCCTATGTAGCGACTATGGATACCCCGACAAAACTGAGCGGAGCTAGAGGTACCTGCTCTAGCTTTGAGTTGATACCCGTCTACTTCCGTCTTCGCCGTTGCTCATCGCAGAGCAATAAGCGCAGGAGGCAAGTTGAACTGCTCTGGAGCGTGTCCAGATAACCAATCAGCTTTGACTATTGTTTCTTCTACGCGGCTTCACAGCGATATAGCTATTCGAAAGAGGTAACGAAATGTGATGTCGGTCATTGGGAAATGTTCGACTCCGCATGGTCATATTACAAAGATAGGGAGAGGGAACTATCTGATTATTTTTCTGGATGACAAGATGCAGTATAATATTGTGTTTGATCGATGACGATCTGAAATGGTATTCTCGTGTTGAAAATATTATACGTAAAACAACTTATTTTCTGGTGCTTGGTATGCCAAATCTGACCTCATTTTCGGTTTTAGCTTGTCATATTGCATCAGAAGAGTACTTCAGTTCAAGAACAACGGACGACCACGGAATTTTTTTGAAAAACGTAAAAATGTATTAAAAGCGAAAAAGCTCTTATTTGCGTCGAGCCAGGATACGGAACTTTGGGTATGTTGTTAATTTTTTACCTCTACAAGATGATATACAAATTATTTCTGTTGCAATTTGTTCTGCGTCGACCTCTTATTTTAGCTCATTTTCCTGGACTAAAGGGCAAGTGCCATAAAAACCGACTGTTTCTAAGAAAAAATCCACTATTTCTACCAAAAACGACTGTTCTGAAAAAATATCGATAGTTTCCAAGAAAAAAATCGACCGTTTTACGAAAAATCGCGGCGCTTCCCACTGACTCGGCTATTTTTTACCGCCTGTCCGACAACATTCGGGGGGTGGAGCCCCCCCCCCCCCCATATGTGCAGACATAGTAAAAAGTCGGATCCATAAGGTAGTGGGTAACTCTTTCTATTACTCAGACATACCCGATGAAAAATTTATCTCAAAATAGTAGCATGAAGTAGTACGAAAAAGTAGCCTGTAGTACTAACGATGCTACTACATGCTTCTACTTCAAGGCTACCGTGTTACTGCATACTACTATATGCTACTATTAGCAAGACTGGATGCTGCTATGGCAAGACAGGATGCTACTGGATACTACTAAATAAGATTGGATCAGTCTGAGGCACATTAAATGATAGTATTCTTTGCTATTACATAGTATTACACGCAACTTTTCGTACTACTACCATACTACTACGCAGGCTACAAATTTTTCATCGGGTATGCAAAACCTCCAGTACCTGCAGGCCTAATGCAGATTGCAGATTTTCTACTCATCAGCCTGTGGACCTATTTTACTATGTCTGTGACAAGTGGTGATGTTGACTGGTGGAGCATAGGGGGATTAATAGAAACTACTGTTATTTACTCTGTCCACCCGGTACCCACGGGCTGTTACTGTTGGAAAAAAAAACACATTCATTAATTCCACTATGATTTGAGGCAGCTAACTGTAAGCGCGATAGTCGCGGAGCTAAGCACTGACTTCGGTTCAGCCATGGTATCTCATCCTCTCCACTCCCAAGTCCTCCCTCCTCCCTATCAAAATGTTAGAAGTCGACCAGAAGGAGCTTTAAGTTCTAAGGTTCCCAAGCTCTGTCCCGTACCTACAAAACACGCTAGATATGCAAAAAGTTTTATTCCCGAGTTCGTGAAATATTTTAACGAAGCGTGAATTTTTAAGCGTGCACTGACATTAGATACATATATTGTAGTTTTTTCTGTTTGTTTGACAATAATTGCAAATTTGGTTTATAACCACGATAGTCGATTTTTACAATAAACTTTCTATCTATCCTCTATCTATCTAACAATAAAGGGACTTACGCAAGAGTCACCAGCAGGTCCATCCAATCCCTTCGGTCCTGGCGCTCCATTGTAGCCGGGAAGTCCCTTAGCCCCAGGACGGCCATCACTTCCCGACACTCCATCGATTCCTCTATCACCCTTATGTCCCTTCGGCCCGGTGGGACCGGGCATTCCATCCAGACCTCGAGGTCCTTGTTTTCCCTCGTCTGCATTGTCACCTTTAGCTCCAGGAAGTCCATTGGGTCCAGGAAAACCAGGTAAGCCGTCCAACCCCATGTTTCCTTTCATGCCAGGGTATCCCTATAAGACGGGTTTTCGGAACATTAGAAGGAGTCAAGGTCATCCCCACTTGGTACCTTAGACTTTAGTTCCTCTTGCGCCCCCAGGGGCACTTAGGGCATCCAAAAAGAGTGAACAGCATAGCAAAATAAGAATAGGGAGCAGCACCGAGGCTAGACAGAATCGAAACACACTCGAATAGCATATATGGACACTAAGCACCACTAGCGATATAGAAAACTCAATTAGTCTTTCACCAGCGCTGGCGCCGATAACTTTATATTCTGAATATAGCAAAAAACTGATAAGACCTCCATTGTTACCTCAGTGTGTGCAGACCTCACCTTTGCTTTCCTACAAATTTCTGAACCCGAAAGTTTGTCTCGCTTCAAATGCTACAATCGTGGTGGATGGCGCTATGAGTATGGCCGTTTGCAAAGCATGAATTGCGATTTTGCAGATACTATGGTAAATGATACCACGGTCAAAAGGCGTTTTTGCAGGTAACGTGGTATTATCGTGGTATCTGATTTTCAGATACCACGGTCCGACCGTGGTAACTGATCGCAGTATCGGAAAAAGTCATCTCACTTTCATCAGTTTTTGTCAAATTGGTGGGAAAGAAGCTTGGAAGTGATGTAACTGGATATCAGTTTTTATGGCAGTTGCCCTTCGGCCAAGTGCCATATAGCGATCGCAATTTCTGTCCGTCCGTCGGTCGGTCGGCCTGTCCAGGTTTTTCTAGTTTGGGCACTTCCACATAAGCTAGAACGATGAAACTTGGCAGGCATATTAGGGACCCCAAACGATTAAGTTGGAAATAGTCACTTCCCCGATCCGAGCATCGTGGGGGGGGGGTGGCGGCAGGGGAAATTCGAAATATAGAGGAATTATAACATTTGGACGAGTGATCAGATCTTAATGAAACATGATATTTGGAAGGACCCCGTGTCTCGAATCTCAGACGACCCAATTTAAATCCTAACCGGATCCGGTGACTTTGGGGGGAGCTGAAGGGGAGGAACCGGAAATCTTGGGAAATGCTTAGAGTGGAGGGATCGGAATGAAGCTTGGTAGGAAGAACAAGTACAAGTCCTAGACACATCTTTGACATAACCGGACCAGATTCCGACCCTGTGGGGGGGTCGAGGGGGGATCCGGAATTTCGGTGACCCTGCTAGTTCGGTACTTCCGGATGTGCTAGGACAATGGAACTTGGAAGACATGTCAGGGACCCGAACAGATTGAATTGATAATAGTCGTTTCCTAGATCCAACCAACGTGGGGGGAGTGGAGGGATGGGGAGCCCGGAATCTGGTGGCATGCAGAACTTTTGAACGGGTTACCGGAATTGAATGAAACTTTGGCGAGTGGAAAGAGCTATAGTCTCAGATGTTCCATGTCAAGTTCTGGTCGAATCAGATACTTGTTGGGGGGATTGAAGGGGGGACCGGAAATCTCTGAAACGCTTCAAGTTGACGGATTGGGATGGAATTTGGTGAGAAGAACAAGCATTAGCCTTAGATACGTAATTGACAGAACCAGATCGTATCGGGGCTCTGTTGGGGGAGTTGGAGGGTGTCTCCCGGAATTCCGAGGATAGCCAGTTTGGATAGTTCCAGCTACTCTAAGAACGATGAAACTTTGCAGGCGCGTTAAAAACAATCAGATTTGAGTGAAACTTGATGGGTGGTAAGAGGTCAGATGATCCATTTAGTAGTCCGAAGTCCGAACCAGGTTGGACCCGGTAGGGGACGTTGGAGGGGGGGGGGGACCGGAAACCGTGTGGCATGTGAAAGATCCAAACGAGAGGATCTTTAGGGTTGAAACTTGGAAGGTAGAAAAGTCATTTGCCGAGGTGATCCGAGACGACGGCAATGCTCAGACTTTAGTGAAACTAGATATCGTATTTATAGGTCCGAACCACATTTTTAGATGGCGGGGTATTTGGATTTCTCATCTACTTTTTAGGTAGCACATACTCGTATCAAGTGCCATATGAGCTCGTAGCTCTTGCTCTTTTGGGATGACTTCGAAAAGCGCAGTTTCGGCAATTGTTTTTGCACAGCAACCGTATATCAGATACCGCCATACCACAGCTAAAACAACTCCCGCTGGATCGTCGCACCCTTTTTTATCCTGGGAGAAAGTAAGAGATCGAGAATTTCGACTGCCCCGTCTCTCAGCTCAACCACCCACCACGACAGTTCCTACATCTGAGGAGCATATTAGACCCGCTACCACCTCCCCGCCGCCCGGCCCAGTTTACTCCGTTATACACACCGACGAACAACATTCCCGCTACGCCCTCCCCAATCCAGCAGCTGCATGGAAACTCAGTAGCTGTCTTTGGGACGTAACCGTCGCAAATCAGTTGAATTGCCACCTTGCCAAAATTGTCCAATCACTACCTCCGCTGGATGGAAATGATACTGCAGAATTTTCGACAGAAGAAAGTAATGTTAAGCATGTTAGCGAAGATCAAGTTTGTTCTGAATTGAAAAAGCTGAAAAGAACAACCATAACACCTATTGATATCCCTATCCAGTTAAGTAAAGCGTTTCCCCGACAAAATTGTAAAACCTTTGACAAATATATTTAATAGTATTTCTAGTAGTTTAGAATACCCACGAGTTTGGAAAACAGGGTACGTCACACCAATACCAAAGAAAGAGACTCAGTTGGATTTTGACGGTGTAAGGCCAATCTCGCTAACTCCATTATTCAGTAAAATATACGAAAGTTTTGTTGCTGATTGGCTTAAAGTAGAAATAGAACCATTGCTCGATCATTGACAGTATGGAAACCGAAAATGTACGTCAGCTTCACATTTAACAATGGTTTTGATCTTATTGACCACAAAATTTTAATTTCTAAGCTCTATCATGTTTTTAACGTTAATACCAGAGTAATAAAAATAATTCAAAGTGTTTTAACAGGTAGATCCCAGATTTTAAAGTATCGGAGCGTTACTCCGAACCAAAAGCGGTACTTTGTGGTGTGCCCCAGGGTACCATCTTAGGCCCAAATCGTTTGAAAATCGTTGGAAGTATGTCGATGATCTTCCAATTGATGAAGTTTGTTGTAGAGAGGATTCGAGTCAAGTTCAAGGTATTGTGAGTAAAGTAAAAATGCAAGCTTTGAAATCTAATATGACTGTGAATGATAGTAAATCATGCACTATGACAATTTCTTTTTTTAAAATCTTTCAACCCTATGTTTCTACCTGAAATTTCACATTCCTTGAGAGTGGAAAAAATTAAAATCCTAGGGATAATCTTAACTCAAGATTTAAATGGGAAGCACAGACGACCAGCATGATAAAGCGAGGGAATGCCGGACTTCAGATGCTTAAGCTCATGTCCAGGCATGGGGCACCCACTAACCACTTGTTCCGGATATACAATTCATTTATCCGACCAAATTTAGAATACGGAGCCCCAGTTTGGCATTTTGGCCTCACGGTCGAACAGACCGCCAGAATTGAGATGATTCAAAAAAGAGCTCTACTCATAGCGTCAAAGGTGGGCGAGAGGTCCTATGACTACATAAACTTGAAATCACCTCCTTGAACGAAGGCTGAAACTCTGCATGGAGTTTGGTGTAAAATCTCTGAATCACCCGATCCACACAAATATTCTCCCTTCTGAAAAGCTGTCAAAAAGGCTCCCTCGCAAGGTAGCTACTACGGTTGAAAAGTTGCAGCCAATTAAATGTGCCCACCAGAGGTTTGCAAAGAGTTTTTTCCCTTCATTTTTAAAGATGTATAACGAAGCATAAGCTGAGCTGCTAGTTTATCATGTTATTTATGACCGTTGTAGCCGTATATGCGTAGGCCTATTAGCTGTGTGCTCATTTATATCTATAACTATACCGAACAAATTTCGCATGAGCCACAATCAGTTTTTGGCGAATAAAAAGATTTATCTATCTATCTATCTATACCACGGTAACTGCAAAAACGAATAATTGCAAATCCAGTTGCCGAGGAAGGAAGGAAGGAATTTATTTCTTCAACATTTCTATAACATACTGAACATATTCTTAAAACCAATAGCCAGTCTCAATATGTGACAACAGGTCATCTGTGCAAGACGGACATCAAATTATCAAGATCTATTGATAATTTTTTTTTTAATACAGTTAGTGAGACTTTAACTCACTCCAAATCAGCTTTCTTCACTCGAACACCCCTAGCCTACCCAATTCCCATTCCCCTCCCCAATCCTGCCCCAATCTTCATTAAACAAGCAACTCAATTACCCAACAAATATTTTTTTAATCTATTCTTAAACAATAAATGATTATCAGACTCCCTAATGCTTGCCGGTAGATTATTCCAAACAATCACACCATTATTGCTAATTACAAATGACGCTCTACTGCTCTTACGCGACTCACTAATCTGCAAAAACGGAACTATGGAAAGCATAGGTATTGGCACTACTTCCTAGTATTATTTTGCTTTGTAGACAGTCGTCTTTTTTTCATGGCACTGCCCTGAGCGCGAAGTTTTCAACACCGAGCTAACTAGCAGTGTTACAGCCGGTTGATAACAGATAACACATGTTTGCGCATTCTTGTGTTAAACGGTGTGTTATCTGTTATAAACCCATTAAGACGCTTTCACACAATCGCGCTGAGGCTTTCACTACCTCTGCGTCGCGCTGGCGGGGATCTATACGCATCAGACTTTTCAGTGAAAAATATAAGGAAGATAATTTGGACCATTTCCTTCGTAGATGCCCGAAACTTTCTGATTTAAGGAAAATTTATCTAGAGGGTGTGATTTTATCACTACCTGAAATATGAGCAATAATAACCCTACCGTTATTACTCGAGTGGGCGTGTGCATAGATAAATCTTTAGAGTTAAGAAATTGTTTAAGTTATCTTTTTGTTTTTGGTTGTTTGTGTATATGGCCCGTAGGCTTTGAAATACACTGATCCATCTATCTATCTATACTGGAGAGATACTGGAGAGTAACCTACTAATGATGAATAAAAGCCTACTATACTGTCAGAAGTTTCATAACAGATAACACGAGGATGAGCGGATTCAATAGATAATGCGTAACAGATAACGCTTCGGATGTTATCTGTTGAGTTTCAAAACGTTATGCATAACAAGCGTTACCACCCGGAAGAACCCAAAAACCGCCAAACAGTATCTGCTGAGTTTTCCGACTTTATTCCTTATCGTCATGCATGACGATAAGGAATAAAGTCAGTATGTGGTTTGTGTCTCTTCCTAATAAAGCTTGCTATACATAACCTTTCATGCATAACGTTTTCAAACATAACATATAACATTCGAAATGTTATATGTTACACAATATCTGTTGAAACTGCGCATCCTCGTGTTATCTGTTATGAAACTTCTGACAGTCTAATGATGAATAAAAACCTACTAGCAGGGACCCATAAATTTCCTGTAATGACTCGCCATTCAGGGGGCTTGTCAATAAGAGATTTCGGATGCGCTCTTGATCGAACGTCAGATAGTTCGAGAAATACCCACGGGGATAAAATACCCGACTATCCAGATAGACAAAATTGTTCGCAGCTGTTGTGCTGCACTAGGAATAATTCTCTGTAATGGAAAAGTATCCTGGATATTTCTTTCTAGCTTAGGTACCTGGTGGCATGCTGAATAGTCCTGCCTTGTGCCAAAAAATTTAGTCTATCTGAGCAAGAGCGCCGATTCCACCCAAGCAGAATTTTTGGAAACTAGGTGAGGCTCGGGCAACATAGCAACATAGAAGCATAGGAAATGACAAGCCCCCTGAATGGCGACTCATTACAGGGAATTTATGGGTCCCGGGTACTAGTGATGATTAAAAGCTTACTACCTAGTGTTGGGCGATATTCGATACGATAATCGAAATATCGATAATGTTGAAAAATATCGATATTTCGATATTGACTTTTGAAAGATCGATATTTTCGATAGTTGCATTACGACGTGCAACAGGTCTATCATTCGGGATTTTCAGAATAAAAGAACAAATAGGGATTTCAAACTTGATTTCGATTGGGGAGGAGAAACGGACTGGGAAGGAAAAGCGTGGAAATGCTAATATTTCTTAATGGGAATGTTTGACTTTGGTGTTTTAGTTCACTTTTTGTCTTGTTAAGTTTTCTTGTCCAAATAGAGCAGTATAAACAGTTTCAAATATCGGCTTACGATAAATATCGATAGTCGAATTTGAAAATATCGAAATATCCATATTTCGATATTCCTCAACACATGAAAGAAATGAAAATTTGTCAGAAGAGACCGAAAAAGGAAAATGTAAATGCGCATCCAGCGTGACATGTTCTCGCGCAGGTGTGAAAGATACGTTACGCAACCTGTACGCAACGCAAGACAAACGCATTCGCGAGCATCGCACCGATGTGTCAAAATGAAAGCGGTTTTAAGTGTTATATTTTCCGAATGGAATTTAATCCGAATGGGAGGTGCGGCGAAGAGTTTCGACCGCCATCTTTGTCTGGATCCCTCCGGTCGTCACACATGGGTGGCGTACACAAGTCTAGCTAGTGCTTTTCATCATGATGGCCCATCCTTGCTCACAGTGTCCGTAATAATGACAATAATAACTGAAAACTGTTAAATACGTCCATACGTCAGATGTCTGAGGTGCCAAGAAAATTCAAACGATCGATACAAAAACACAAACTATTTTCTTATCTTCAGTGCATTTAAAACGAAAAACAACCTCGCGAATTGTTCTTTGTTTGTTGAGTACAAACAACCACAAAGGCTCCTGTTCCAGTTGCTTGGATTTGTTGCGACCCAGAAATTCTGCCGGGGTTTAGTCCCAATGACGAAAGTCTCCAACCTAACCCCCACGGCCCCAATACATGAAAGGTATAGTGAAAGAGCTTATTCCGTCTTTTCCTGAGCTCTGAAATAAATTAACATCCTAGTCTCCAGTGTCAGAAGTTTCATAACAGATAATACAAGGATGCGCAATTTCAACAGACAACACATGGGATGCTATCTATTGTGATCTGAAAACGTCATGCGTTAATACATAGATGGCAATTTTTTACACAAGGGACTTGTACCTGACCAATGTATTAATTTCCGTGACATGGGGATGTGACCTGGTTAGATGAATTTGCCTTCGGGCGGGATCACTGTTCCTATGGCCGGCTTCTACCAGACTATTGCAGTGGTCTGCGAACTCTGTTCACAAGCACCTCGGTAGCTCAGTTGGTAGAACGACTGCCTAGTAGAGGGTCCTGGGTTCAAATCCCGACTGAGGAGCATTTTTGTCGACCAGTTCACTACTTATAAAATGTCATGCGCTTGTTGTGTGTGATATGTTGTACTATCTTTATTTCTTTTCTTTCATTACTCCACTATCTTAAATCTGTACAGTGGGTCACAAATAAATAATATATTATGTTATAAATGTTATGCATAACACGCATTGCCAGGAAGAGTCGAAAAACTGAAGAAAAAGCATCTGCTGACTTTTACGATATCATGACTACAAAATAAAGTCACAAGATACTTTCCGGCAATTTTTCGACAATTTCCTGGCAATCCTTGATATGCATAACATTTAACGCATATCATTTCCAAAACCATAATATATAACATCCCAAGTGTTGCGCATCCTTTAATTGTGTTATCTCGTGTGAAACTTCTGACAGTGGAATCACGTTGTTTTCTACTTTACATTTTATTGTGACAAATTATCGACGAGACAAACGTCTTTTGTTACAAATTAATGGAAATCGTGTCCTTTTTATTGTCGATAAAGCCAAATTGCGATGGTTTCGCCTAAGCACTTTTTAATAGACCCTACTCCAGTTGGCCAGAAAAGTCAGTTTTTCTTGGGAAACGGTGGTGTTTACAAAAGGAGCAGGACAGTGTATCGATCGTCCAACCTCCCCTTACTGTTCCCAGTACAATCTCAGAACTTTCATAACAGATGACACCATAGGCGTTACTAGCCAAAATGTTTTTTTTTGGGGGGGGGGGGGGGGTGACGAGGAATTTACCGATTGGCTGGAAATTTTTACTGACTTTTCTGCAGAAAAAACGACTGTATCAACCATAAAAATTACATTTCTGAAAAAACATTAACTGATTTTCAGCAAAATCCACTGATTGTCAGAAAAAACGACTATTTTGACGAAAAATCGACCAATCTCCAGAAAAACCGACTATTTCAAGAGAAAAAATCAACTGTTATGACAAAAAATCGCGGCGGTTCGCTCCGACTCGGATATTTTTTACCGTCTGGCCGACAGCCTTGGGGGGGGGTCCCCCCTCCCCCCCCCCCCCCAGTCGTGACGCCCCTGGATGACACAAGGATGCTCAGTTTCAACTGACAACAAAATGGAATGTTATCTGTTATGATTTGCAGACATTTTGCATTAAACCTTATGCCTAACAAGCAATACCAAGAAGAGTCGAAAACCGCCGTAAAAGCATCTGCCGACTTTTCCGATATCATGATAACATACAAAGTCATCGGATATTTTGTCGGCGGTGTTTCGACTCCGCTTAAATGGATAACGTTTATGCGTACAATCATAACAGCTAAGATTCCAAGTATTATCTGATGAAACTGCGCATCCTTGTGTTCTCTGTTATGGAACTTCTAAGCAATGCAAGTAAAATATTTCTTTCCTAAACAGAATTCTGCAACGGGAAAAAATTTCGACAGCCAGACGTGCATTTAGGCAGGATTGTAAGGAAATTTAATTTTTCACGAGTGCAAGGTTTTTATCTTAAAGTAGAGATAAAAACCTACAGCTTCTCATTATTGTATTTTCTAATTAAACATCGTCATCCCCAATCAGAACAATCTGGGTCTGAAAATGAGGCGAACGAGGTTCTGCGACAACAAAAAAAGATAATCCAGAGCTTAGGAGCTAAGCAAGGCATACGAAAAATCGGTCTAGTATCGGTTGTTGAGGTAAAGTAAACAGCCAAACAGGGCAAACTTAAAAATCGGTGAAATGACGTTACAGTAGGCGCAGAGGCAAGCAATGGATAACCATAATATACGCAGAGGTTTTTTAACTGAACTGCTGCCCCGGTGACAATGACGTGATTGCACTAGCTTACTATTTTAGAAATATTAAAGACCTCGAACGAAAACAGTCCAAAAGGAGTTTAGCATACCTTTTCACCATCATCTCCTGGCACTCCTTTTTGTCCTTTCAATACAACCATATCCTCTCGACACAGTTCCATCAAGTCTCCTTCAAGACCTTTCATTCCTTTATCTCCCTTTTCTCCTTTCTTTCCTTCCTTCGCAACGTCCATTCCTCCTTTTTCGCCTCTGTCGCCGTTCTCACCTCTTGGACCCTGAGAACAAAATTAGGGTAAGGAATCCCATAGCTGAAGTAGAAGTAAGACATAACGTATGGATTTTAGCGAACAAATCGGGAAGCCCTCGTATGCCCCAACCATGTGCCATATAGCCTACCAATGGTTATCGAAACAGATATCCAGCGCCTTTAGCCGCGTCCGATTTAGGCTTGTCTCGGTCCTGTTTCATTCCTGTCAACCAAATGCCATTAATCTAACTTCCTTGTCCGCTTCATGCCGTTTTATTTGTCCTGTCAGCTGACATCTGTCAGTGCCCTGTCAGACAGGAAGCCGTGAATGATGACATGCTCTCGGAGATAGTTACGGTCCTGTCTCGGGTAGATTTCTCGTCTGCATTTTATTTGTGAAGCTTTAACCGTTGATTCAGTCACGGCTAAAGGCTAAATAAAACGGCTTTAAAACGTAACAAGGTAGTAACAAGAAGACAAGACCAAGGCAAGGAAGACTCGAATCGAACGCAGCTTTAAAAAATGGGCCCTTGGGGAACATCAAGATGCATCGTTTAGCCAAAAGTAGTTTTGTACCGTGTGGTGAAGATTCACATATCAAGAATTCATTTGTACGCAAAACCTTCGAGGCATAAATGATCATGGGCCCTTGGGAACATGATAATGTATCGTGAGCGTGACCCATAGTCCGGATCTGAAACTGGACAACTGGGACTAGGAGACTAGGAGATAAGGTCTTGTCAGTTATTAAGTTCCATTCAGATCGGATAACCCGTTCGAAAGTTATGTATGTCACAAGGTTCCGGATCCCCCTCGCCCCATACTCCATTTATAGTTGGGATAGTTTGGGATAGTCATGGGCTTCTCTTTAGTGTAGTCTACAATCCGCGGCCTCGGAACAGCTTTTACATCTACAGGAGGGGTATCCAACCTCAGACAAGGATTCAAATCGTCTTTCCTTCAGAATAATCTATCTGGCTTAAAAAGAAACCAACAATATGACAAACATACTAGATTGAAGCTACTTGAATGGTTTATATATTTGATAAATAAATATAGCTTCAATATTTCTAGTTAAACATATTTTTCTTTTCAAACAAGACCCCTTCATTCTAACCTCTTCTCGATTATCTCGAAAAACTTACGAGTTAGCAATGCCAATATCTTGAAAATTCCTTTTCAAAACAGCTTCAAACAAATAAAAAGCGCGGATATTTTGGACACATGACTTTGAAAAAAGTCATATTTTGCCTCTTGAAAGCACGTACATTTCATTTTAACATTTTAGAGGCAAAAATCGAGGTAGTGTAAAAGCGAGGTCAGGTACCCCTACTGTACTATGACAATATCCAGCTTAATTAACCAAATAGCTTAAAGCTAGAAGATGTCACAGCGATGTCCTTCCTGCACATGTCGTTTCACTGCCATTTGAGATGCAGTGCGCCCATTAATTATGGAGCGACAGAATGTCAGAGTTGGGAGTTTGTGGACTGCAGAAATTACTATTTTGGCTTGCGGCACCGATCATCAATTCCGTACGGAAAAGATGAGATTTTTTAACTTTAGGACAAAAGTGAAGACAATCGGGATTTTCGGTACCGATCATGAATTCTAAACGGAAAAGATGACATTTTTTTTAACTTGATGACAGAAGTGAAGACAATTTTCGGGATTTTCTGCACCAAATATCAATTCTATACTGAAAAGATGAGATTTTTTAACTTGAGGACAAAAGTGAAGACAATCGGGATTTTCGGTACCGATCATGAATTCTAAACGGAAAAGATGACATTTTTTTTAACTTGATGACAGAAGTGAAGACAATTTTCGGGATTTTCTGCACCGAATATCAAATTCTATACTGAAAAGATGAGATTTTTTAACTTGATGATGGAAATGTAGACAATTTCGGGATTTTCGGCACAGCTCATAATCAAAGATGTTTTTTTTATTGGGTGGTGAAAGTACATCTAATCCGGCCGGACAATCCTGATCGTGTGTACGCATCATTGTCGGATTCTGACAGTCGTGGAATGGAATTCCCACCTGGATCTTTAGCCATCAAAATCCGCCAGTGAAGTTTTAAAAATTTTCAACTTTACTTTCCGGTGCTGTGAAAGTGCAGAAAAAAGCCGGAAATCCGAGAGCTGAACTATCCGAAAAAGGGAGAGACCCTTACCTCTTTACCACGTTGCCCTTTGTCTCCAACTAGTCCCTGTCGTCCGGGCGCTCCAGGGTCACCGGGGAAACCTCTAGGGCCATCGAATCCAGGTTCTCCCTTCTGACCCTTGCTTCCGGTGCTGACAAACGAGTCGCCTTTCTGCCCTTCAGCTCCTTCAGGTCCGGGAAGACCCCTTGGTCCGGCTGTACCCGGCCGACCCGGTCCTCCTGGTAGACCCTGTGAAAGAAGCGAGGTCAACTGATTGATAGCGAGTACGCAACCAAAAACTATTGCTTCCAAACTGACTACAACCATGGCAGACTAATTGGAGAGGGTAGGCTGTGCAGTCAATGACGTAGTGGGCTTAATCCTTGTATTTTTGTCAACGCGCTTACCCTAGCCCTCTAAAGTTTAACTGAATAAATTAATATACCGAAGAAACAATCAGACTAGAAAGCCTCTACAACATTCTTTTGAAGAATACGGGCTTTCTTGAACTAACTCAGTGACAGAAAACCTGCCGTTTATTCTGGTAGTTAGTTCCAGTATAGAGGCACAGGATTTCTCTAGCGCCATCTTCCGATGTGTTGCTCTCCTTCCTCCATGGAGACCGTGACCTTGTAAATTCTTATGATTGATAATGTGGATGACGTCAGCTTCGATATTATGCACATACTGTGGCACAGTTTATGTTGGGTTATTTGTCTCAACGAGATTGTTACTTTGACCGTGTTGAGGGATTACTGATTTTTCACAAACAATAGGTCAGTATTGAGCCGGCGTTTGTCTTTTACTTAATCTTTTTATTTTAATCTCTAACTCCTCTCGTACTGGAAACAATCGAAAGTAGAGATACTTTATTCTGTTATCTCACGTAAACATTCGGAGTCGTACGAAATTTGGGAGTCATGGAAACTAAGCTAACTGTATACGCAGTCCGATAAATAAGCCATAAGTAATATATTTGTAACCCGCCATTTCAAAAAAGGGGAGAAAATGAAAGATAAATCCGACACAGAAAATTATTTATCTATTTATTATTATTCATTTTTATTCACACTAACCTTATTTAAGTAAGGTTTTGCGTCTGAAGATACACAGCATGCGAAATTCGCGTAACGAGAAAACCTGCAAAATTTCGGCGCGAAGCAGGAAATCCGCTTCCAACTTTTGGCCAGGGAAAATGCTACTCACATCGGTTCCATTGCAGCCGTCTCGTCCTGGAATTCCGTTTGGTCCCATCGGTCCAGGAATGCCTGGAATTCCGTTGATGCCTGGAAATCCTGGAAGTCCCATCTTGCCCTGAAAGCCAAATCCAAGAATCACTTCTTACCCGTAATACTAACTTCGAGTAAGAGGGCTCGAGAAGATCCCACATCCAGTAAACGGATAACTCACCGTTATCTCACACCACATAGCCTTCGATATCTGAGTAACTGTAAGGACATAAATACTCCTTTAATCCAAGCTGACTAGAAATTAAAACACAACATCACTTATTCACAACAAAACCAAAGTCAATCAAAATGCGTAAAAACCCTCCCATGTCAACTACATAACAGAGCAGCAAAAACAGTAGCCGTAAAAAAAAAAAAAGAGCGAAGAGCTCATACGGCACTTGTTACGATCAGAGTGGCACAAAACACCCCTTCAACCCCTCTAGGTTCGAGGCTAGGAGTAGGATATCTAGTTTCACGAGTCTGAGCACATCTGGCATCGCCTCGGATCATCTAGGGCAAACACAATTTCTACTTTCCAAGTTTAAATCCACTCGTTTGATCCCCGGACGTGCCACACTACTTCCGGTATCACCTTCGAACTCCCCCACCGCGGTCAACTCTGACTTGGACACATAAATGGATCATCGAAAGCATCTTCTCTAACCACCTATCAAGTATCATTCAAATCCAAAAACTTTCCGGAAAATTTCGATCACTCCCGAATGTGTCATCTACGACATACGACTACTCAACTTTCCAAGTTTCATTCAAATCGCTCCACTCGTCTGACCACTATGCGAGCCACACAACTTCCGGGACTCCCCCTCCAACTCCCACTCATGTGGCCGAATACGACTCGAACACATAAACGTCGCATCTCCGACATCTCTCGTCCGGTCCATCAAGTTTGACTCTAATCGGAGCACATCTGCAAAATTCCGTTTCCGCTTATCCTCCTACCGCCGAATCCGGTCAAGAGGCCAAATAATAAATCTAGGTCGCATAAGCATAGTACTGTCCAAGTGGCATCCCATTCGGCCCATTCGTTTGATTTTCGGATAAAGAAACGGAAGTTTTCTTAAGACATTGTGTCGGGTCCGTAAGTCGATTTGGTCGGGTTACTAGTATGCCTGCCGTTTTCATCGTCCTTAGCACACTATCACTGGAATTCCGAAAAACTCCCTCCAACTGGCTCCATCAGTCCCCAAAGAGCTCCGATACGATCCGGTTCTGTCAAGAACGTATCAAGGGCTTATGATTGTTCTCCCCACCAAATTCCATCCCAATCCCTCCATTTTAAGCGTTTTCAAAAGATTTCCGGTGCCCATCCAACTCCCCACCCCCCACAAGTATCGGATCCGTTCTAGAACTGAAACGGAACATCTGAGATGACAGCTGTTGCACTTTAATTCAAATCCGATTACCCGTTCAAAAGTTATGCACACCACTAGATTCCGGATTCCCCATTCCTCCACTACCCCCACAACGAGTTGATCAGAGAAAAGATTATTCTAAATATTCTTTGAGCCCAAGCTGACTCATCCCGATCCCTGCACTATAAGCGTTTCCCAAGATTTCCGGTTCCGTCCTCCAAACTCCCCCCCAAAGTTCTCAAGCACGATAACTTTCCAAATACCAAGTCTCATTAAGATCCTATCACCCGTTCGAAAGTTATACATACCTCGAATTTCCAGATTCCCCTTCCCTCCACTCCTCCAGATGGTCCAATCGTGGAAGTGACTATTTTCAAGTTAATCTGGTCGGGTCCTCGATATGTGTGCCAAGTTTCATCGTCCTAGCTTATGTGGAAGTGCCCGAACTAACAAACCCCGGAACGACAGACCGACCGACGGACGGATAGAAATTGCGATCGCTACATGACACTTGGCCGAAGGGCAAGTGGCATACAAATGAAATCTCGACATTACTTTTCCTCTATAGTAATTTTTAAGTGACACACACTCGAATAGCAGCGACACTAGCACCACTAGCGATACGTAATTTCTCTACTCAAACTCAATTCGTCAAGCACCAGCGCTGGCTCCAATCACACCATATTGCGAACAAAACAAAAACAAGAGCTGGAAGCTCATATGGCACTTGCAAGGCCGGGTCAGATGGAAGCGATGGTCAAAAGTATTTTTTTCCCTTTCGGTTAAGATGCGCCAAACTTGCAAGGCTGGTTCAGAGGATGGAAGTGATGGTCAAAAGTTTTTTTTCACTTTTCGGTTAAGATGCGCACTTTAAGGGTGCTTAAAAATAATTTCAAAGTCAAAACCTCGAGACAAAAAGGATCATGTGCTCATGGCGATCGTGGAAAAGTAAATTTTGCTTATAAGTATTTTTTGTATTTTGCGGTTAAAATGAGTTCTCTAAGGGATGGTTGGATCGGAGAAGTGACTATGTCTAACCCAATGATGCCAAGTTTCTCGGCTAATGCTCCAGCAAAGGTTTGATCGTCACAGCACATCTGGAAGTACCTTAACTCACCATAACCGGAATTCCGGATACCCCCTTACAGCTCCCCCCCCCCTTCCCTTGGTACTCGAATCCGGTCATATTCTTTCACTGATGCACCTAGGACTTGTGCCTGTACTTCTCACCAACTTTCATCCTGATCGCTCCACTCTGCGTGTCACAAGATTTAAGGTTCTCCCCTTCGACCCTCCCCCCCCCCCCCAGTTCATCGGATCCGGCCCGGACTTGAAACGGGACATCTGAGAGATGAGATCTTTCAAGATATTAAGTTTCATTAAGATCCGATAACCCCTTCAAAAGTTATGCATGCCACTAACTTCCGGATTCCGCCGTCTCCCCCTCCCCCCGCGATGTTCGGATCAGACGAGTGACTCTTTCCAAGTTAATCTTGTCGGGTCCTTGATATGCCTGACAATTTTTATCGTCCCAGCCCACCTGGAAGCACAATAACTACGGATCGCCGGAATTCTGGAACCCCCCTCCAACTCCCCCCACAGTGTCCGAATCCGACACATTTCTGTCAGTTTTGTATCTAGAGCTTGTTTTTGTTCTTCTCACCACGTTTTATCCCGATCGCTTCACTCTGAGAGTTTCACATGATTTCCGGCTCCCCCCTCCGACTCCCCCCCCCCCCCGATTCATCTGGTCCGGTCTGGACTTAAAATGAGACATCTGAGACACGAGGTCTTTCCAGATATCAAGTTTGATCAAGATCCGATCACCCATTTGAAAGTTATGCATGCCCCTATTTTCCAGATTCCGCCGACTCCCCCTCCCCCCCACGATGGTCGGATGGGGCAAGTGACTATTTCCAAGTTAGTTTGGTCGGGTCGCTTGCCTTCCAAGTTTCATCGTCCTAGCACATCTGGAAGTACCCTAACTCGCAGACACCGGACTGACCGACCGACCGACAGACCGACGGAAAGGTGATCTGTATATGGCACTTGGCCGGAAGGCAAGTACCATAAAAAGGTACAGCAGCCCCTGTTTCCTCGATGTGTGCAGACTGCATCTCAGCTGTACTAGAATTTTTGTAACTCGCAAGTTGGTCCCGCTTTAAACGTCACGAGCATAGTGGGCGGCGCTACGAGTAACCCTAGCTTCACACAGACGTTCACACTGAGGCGATATCGGCCAGGGCCGAGATTTTCTTCGCCAAAATTGGCGATTTCTGTTGCTTCGTCAGGCGATTTTCAATGTTGGGAAATTCAACTTTAATCGGGCGACAGTACGATTTTATGCACGCAACAGCAACATGGACGACCTTTTTGATGATTCGAAAAATTAGAAAAGTTAAAAGAAATTAAGTATTTTACTTTTATTATTGTAAGGGTTATTTTAATTATTTTTCGCGTTAAATTCTGTTGCCGACAAAAATTCAGTGTGAACATTCAGGCGGTAAAATTCTTCTGTCGCTGCGATTGAAAAATCTCGTTCATCGGCCCATTTTCGATGTATGGAAAGCATAGGTCTTGGCGCTACTCCCTAATGTGATTTTGCTCTGGCTGAAGCTTCATTTATTTATTTCACGTTCGCTTCTTCCAGCTACTTATCGCTATCTCATGACGCATGTCCTTTGATATCTGATCAACTGTCAGAGCACAAATACTCCTTTGGTTCAACGTTCAGCTACTAAAGTATACTAGGCGGAAGTCAAGCGCCAATCAACAAATCAACTGAAGGTCTCAATGGAACTTCCAACCGTGACATCAAGTTACGTTACTAACATACTGACGTGATGCACCTTTCAGGTGCATCCTCCTCCCCCCACCCACCCCCCTAGAGCGCCTATTTTCTAGCGAAGTCTTAGCATGAGAATTAAAGTTAATTTTAAGATCAGATTCACAGTCCGACTTTCGACTACGGATTCCAACTTGAAAACGTCTGAAATTTCATGATAATAATGATACCTAATTTCGTCTGCTAAGAACAACTTTTGCCTCCCAATCACAACTGTTAATCCCTCTTCCATTTTCTACTGCCCCAATCATTTTGCATATTTAGTGTGACTCCCAAATGTGTTGCCTCTATGACATCCTTCCCCGATGAAAAATTTATCTCAAAATAGTACTATGAAGTAGTACGAAAAAGTAGCATGCAGTACTAACGGTGCTACTACCTGCTTCTACTTTAAGGCTACCGTGTTACTGCATACTATTATATGCTACTATTAGCAAGACTGAATTCTACTATGGCAAGACAGGATGCTACTAGATACTACTACATATGATTGGACCAGTCTGACGCACATTAAATGACAGCTCTCTTTGCTATTACATAGTATTACATGCAACCTTTTCGTACTACTACCATACCATACCATACCATACACAGGCTCAAATTCCAGACCCCAGAATCTGAGGGTTTCAATACCCCGGACTTTCACTCTTTTTTAGTCTGGCTTCCAAATCCAAGTCAACGATAAGAAGACCCTTGAAGCAGGAAGAAAAATTAGGAAGGTACAGCCTTGCTTTTCCTATTGGGTATTCGTTAAACCAACTGCGAAAACATGAAGCTGCAACTTACCATGTCTCCTTTGGGTCCACGCGGCCCCATCATCGCTAAAACTCCTTTATCTCCCTGTGGCCCGAAGATACCTTCAAGACCTTCCATGCCAGGTACCCCTGAGGGGCCCACTGGTCCCGGCAGCCCAGGAGAACCCTAAAATATAGTTAAAAAACAGCAATCAATAACATATTTTCATTTATTTATTACCACGTTCTTCATTAGAAAAATATTTTACGATCTGTTGGTAATGGGACAATAGAGGGCTTTCGGAAATAGCTTAGTGGGAACTAGTGTTGATTTATTTTGTTATGATATTTTTAATTAGTGTTAATTTAGCTTAGACAATAACCGCAAAATCCGCTCGACCGTTGGATTGGTTTTGAGAATAAACTGATGTCAACTGAATAGATCTCTGAACTGGACAAGACGAAAGAAGCGGTTCCATGGCGCACACCGAAAGCCACTAGAGGCTGTGGATTCGATCAGAAGTAGGCTAGTCTACTATAGGTTACGGCTTTAGTTTAGTCAGACAATCATAGATACAGACTTTCAAGGAAATGCTACCTGATAATTTCGCTTATCCCCTGTTTACGTATGCTCTATGCGAAATGTCGCTTTGCTGTTTGCAAACACAAAAGCTTAAAGGTAAACCATGTATATGATTCGCGATAAGCAGGGTAAACAAACGCAAATTTTGAAGTCGTCCTTCGGACGCCCGCTAAGTTTGGTCATATGCGAGATAACCGAGATATTAATATTTCGCAAAATACGATGACCGAGCATCGAATTCAAAGTGTTTACTCTTACTTCTTTTTTTTTTATCCCTAAACGGAAGTGGAGGACCCACTGACTTCGTAGTTGTCCGTCTGTTCGTCCGTCCGTAAGCACGATAACTCTCGAAGGGTACGATATATTTTGATGACACTTCGTGTGAGGATTCTTTGGGTCAAGGAACATGTCAATTTCCTAGATGGCCTCTGTAACCCTATGTTTAGGGGTGGGAGAGGGGTTCAAATTAGGGGGCGAACAAATATTTTTTTTAGCAGCTAAAAATCAATCAGTCGATTTAGGGGTATGAAGACATGCTGAACAAACACATGAAAATAATTTTTTCACTCGACAAATACATCGCCCCGAGTCTGGACACAAATTGGAAAATTTGCTAAAAGTAAAAGTTTTATTTGAAGCTGATTAGATATTCGATTTAGGGTTAAGAAGACATGCTGACCACGGCTACACGATTTTGGTTCGTCTTTTCTTTTCTTATTTTGTTTTTTATTTGTTGCTTTCTATTTATATTTGTCAATAAAACTGTATATTACCTTCTTCATGAACATAACCTCACGCCTGTTCAGCGTTATTTATTGGACGGTTGTCCTTGAATTATTTGTATTGTTATTTTTTCTATTTTTCTTGTCTGTTACTTCATCTTTAGGGCCCTCGCCATCTAGTACTGAAGTTGTTCACTACGCATTACTTACCCGACTACCCTTTTCTGCATAGCACTGAGGAAGCCCACATTCGGCCTGTTTTCCTCTCGTGTGATTTCGACTCTGCGCTCCCGTTTGCCTGCTGTTTCTAGACGTCGCGGTCACCTGACAATAAAAAAAAATAAATTATAACCCCAAATAAAACAATTTTACTAGCCTAGATAACTGTTTCTGCACTCGACGTAGCCAACGAAAGGGGGGCAAAAGGTCGAATTCTTTCGGTTGGCCAAAGGTATCAGCAAATTTGTCAGAGTCAGTTGTGAAGCGCTAAGATAGCGTGACGAAACCTAAATTTACAAAGATCGACGAAGCCTAAAGAAGATGGTGAGTCATGAGTTAGCATAGTGACGTCACGTGTGCACGTTATTCCTGCATTCCCATTTTCGTATTCTTTTCCAGACGTCGCGGTGTCCTGACAATAAACAAAAACAAGAACTGGAAGCTCATATAGCACTTGCAAGCTGGGTCAGAGGATGGAAGTGGCAATTAGTAAATTCTATGCCCAAATCCAGTCCGGTTCTGTCACTGATGTATCTAGGGCTTATGGTTGTTTTTCGCACCAAGCGTTATCCCAATCGCTCCATTCTAAGCGTGTCAAAAAATTTCCGGTCCCCCGCCTCCCCCCCCCCCCCCGTCCCCCAGAGTAATGGCTGTTAAAATGATTGAGTCCTTGATATGCCAGACAAGTTTCATCGTCCTAGCACATCTGGAAGCGCCTTAACTCTGGATCACCGGAATTTCGGTACCCTCCCTCGACCCCCCCCCCACCCCAGAGTGCCCGGATCTGGTCCGGTCTTGTCAGCTACGCATCTAGGGCTTGTGCTTGTTATGCCCAACAAGTTTCATCCCGATCCGTCCACTCTGTACATGTCACACGATTTCCGCCCCCCCCCCCCCCCCTCCAACTCCCCCCGTTCAAAACTTATACATACGTCGATATTCCGGATTCTCACTTCCACCACGGTGGTCGGATCGGGAAGTGACTATGTCTAAGTTAGTTTGGTCGGGTCCCTAATATGCCTGCCAAGTTTCATCGTCCTTAGCACAACTGGAAGTATCCTAATTCGCAATCACCGGACTGACCGACAGACCAACGGAAAAGTGATCGGTATATGGCACTTGGCCGGAAGCCAAGTGCCATACATTTTTTTTATAACCCAAAATAAAACTACATTTGTAGTTACTGATAAGTTTTTTGCACTCCACAAAGCCAATCAAAGAGGTGCAAAAGGTCGAATTCTTTCGGTCGGCCAACGGTATCAGCACAGTTTTTGCTCACTTGAAAAGCGCCAAGATGTTCATAGACAGTAGGACAAAATCTAAAAAGGAGTTTTGTGAGAGACCTTCTTAGGATCAACTAAATGTCACAATGTTGTCAGATCACTTTGTTTCTCGCAGACTGTGGGTAACTTCCCAGATGAAAAATCGTCGAAAATTCGTTGTATGAATTAGTTGCAACCTTTAGTAGGAACTGATGCCACTATATGCTACTATCTCAAGGATGGATGCTGCTGGATAGAGCTGCTTAAGTTTATCCCAGTTTTAAAGGGGGAAATATGTGTTCCAAAATACCGCGAAAGATCAGTCAACTGTACCAAGACAACAACAGAGCAGGTGTGCTACTTTTTTCCCCAAAAGCCACCATAAGGATAGATGGGAAAAAATCGACTTACCGTGTGAGAATTTGTGAGGGCCAAAACCAGAACAGCTAGCCTGCAGTTCAAAGAGAAAAGACTTTAAGAGAAAGACACGTCATCTTTTATACACTCAGATTAACGGCCCAGGATTTTCGACCATCATTGGCTTTTTTGGGGCGCAGATCCTGTCAAACTTTTTTTTAACACTTGGCGCTTTCACGATACTGAAAATATGTACGCATTAGCAAACTATAGTAGGGGAGAATCCAATCATACGTACATTAACAACAAACTTCTTTGACTTTATCGTTTGACTTCTATCTGGAAAGTGTGGCTGAAAAGACGGTGAATAAGTAAAGTTAATTATTTATTTATTTCTGACCCACACAACGCAAAAAGCACAAATATAGCAGAGTAAAACAAACTAATTGATTGTTTGGCTTTAAGCACAAAGAGAAAAGACGAAGAAACAAACAACGTATCAAATAATTTACTATACACATCCCGATGAAAAATATAGCCTGCGTAGTTGTATGATAGCTGTACAAAAAAGTTGCATGTATTGATATGTAATAGTAAAGTATAGCATCATTTAGTGTGCTTCAGACTGGGCCAATCTTAAGCAGTAGTATCCAGTAACATCCTAACTTGCCACAGTAGCACCCAGTCTTGCTAATAGTAGTATGCAGTAGAATGCAGTAATACGGTAGCCATGACAAAGAAGCATGTAGTAGCATCAATTCGTACTCCATGCTACTTTTTCGTACAACCTCATACTCCTATTTTGAGATAAATTTTTCATCGGGATGAACTTACCAAGAAGGGCCGAAATATTACTGTTAAACATCGTGGCTGACTTTCCTTTCTAACCATTAGTTGCGTTTTGCAGGTACCATGGTATCTGATACCACGGTCTCAAGTCGTTTTTGCAGTTATCGTGGTATCGCTGATACCAAGGTCAAAAGGTGTTTTTGCAGTTTTCGTGGTATTTGATAATCAGATAACACGGTCAAACCGTGGTGTCTGAAAAAGTCATCTCACTTTCATGAAATTTTGTCAGATTGGTGAGAAAGAAGCTTAGCACTTAGTGATGTAACTGGATATCAGTTTTTCTTTTGAGATGACTTCTAAAAGTGCAATTTCGGCAATAGTCGTTTTTGCAGAGCAACCGTATATCAAATACCACGATAACTGCAAAAACGACTAATAGCAGATCCAGTTACCGTGGTAACAGATAGCTTGGTCCAACCGTGGTAACTCATCGTGTTATCTGAAAAAGTCATCTCACTTTCATCAATTTATGTCAAATTGGGGTGAAAGAAGTTAGGCACTTAGTGGTGTGACTGGATATCTGTTTTTCTTTTGTGATGACTTTGAAAGCGCAATTTCGGCAATTGTCGATTTTTCTAAGCAACCGTATATCAGATAACACGATAACTGCAAAAACGACTAAGTGCAGATCCAGTTACCGTGGTAACAGATACCATGGTATCTACAAAAACGCAACTATTGTTGAACATAACAAGACGATTTTGCCTAAAACTTCAGTGCATCAAACAGATATGTCAAAATGTTAATCGTGACTAGCGTGCTGTCATAATTTCCATTTTGTTTTTACACTCCTGCTAATGGTTCCCCCCCCCGCCCCCCCCCAGAGGCGTTACTAGCCAAAATGTTTGGGGGGGAGGACGAGGCATTTACTGACTGGCTGGTAATTTTTACCTACTTTTTCTGCAGAAAAACGACTGTTTTTCAACAATAAAAATGAGATTTTTGAAAAATATCGACTGATTTTCAGAAAAATGCACCGATTTTCAGAAAAACTAACTATTTTGACGAAAAATCGACCAATTTTCCAAAAAAACGACTGTTTTCATGAAAAAAATCAACTGTTTTGACGAAAACTCGTGGCGCTTCGCGCCGACTCGGGTTATATTCTACCGACTGGCCGACAGCATTGGCGGAGGGGTGGGGGCAATCCGACAAACAACTCGTGCATCGTTCATTATCAGGAATTCAGGAATATAATTCCAAGTAAAGTCTGTAACCCGCACCCTGCTGCAGAAAGACAACAGTGAAAAGGTTCTTCCTCGCAAAAGAGTAAACAAGAGTCAGTCATTTTCTTTTTTTTCTTTAATATTTGTCTTAGTAATTAGAAATTCGAAAATAGATGTGAATTTTGTTTTCGCCTGTTATTTAATTAACAAGTCCCCCGGGACTTTCCTTGCAGGTGATGCAGATTACGTGATATGTATTTGTCTGTAATAAACCTAATCTAAAAAAAAAAAAAAATCTGAATCTAATTTCTCATGTTTAAAAATAAACATGGCTAACAAGAAAAAAAATAATCAACAAAAGACGTGGGCAAAAATATCAGAAATAAATATTTGAAAAAAAAACAGTAACCTTAAAGGAGTCAATCCTAGGGCGGAATTGCCTGGCCGTTCAGAAACTTCCATCTTATCCGCACATCACAACTGAGATCGAAATACGGAGCTCTCCTGTCCCGTCACTGTGTTCTATTGTCTCAACAATGCAAGCTTTGTCGGTAATATTAACACACCCTTATCGCAATCTCACTAATCTTCCTTATCAGAGTTTGACAAAAAAAAAATGAGATTAGGGTGTTCTCTAGCATATCCCCGGAAGCGAAGTTCCAAAGCTTGCTTAACACAGACACAAGAAATCTCTGACAAATTTTTCATAATCAGATCCCACGCAAATCTTACTTGACTATGTGTTTAAGAATTCAATCTAACCCTGATTATCTAGCATCACGTACACTTTGCCTGATCTATACTAGCCAACTGACGGACCAGCCCAGTGACGTCAAGTAAAGGAGTTGCAATTGAAATTGGGTGGTCTACCTCGGACAATCCATTTTTTTCCCGAAAAGGACCCAAAAACGTATTTTCACTGAAAAATCCCAAATTATTCCGATTTTTTTTTAAATGACCCCAAAAAGCCGAAAATCAACATTTTTAATTCAAAAACGACCTAAGCATGAATTAAATGCCAAGTTTTTCCGGTGAGTGGAGCATGACACTATAATGACGGTGACATTAGTTGCGTTTTTGTTCGGCTTTTGCCTTTCCCTTTTCAGCTTTGGCTTTTTCTCGTTTTCAGGCCTTTTTTAACATTCTCGCGTTTTCACAAGTTGCCGTTACTACTAAGGACTTTTCACTTTTCTCGGATGAAAACGCTATTTTGACAAATGCCATTTTATTTGTATTTTACTTGCACTTCAAATTTTTCATCTTTAAAATCCGAGACAGTCTCGAAATACTGATTTTCACTTTGAATCAAATTCCTCTTTTACTGGATTTTGGGATAAACTGGTTAAAGTAGCGAGGGAAAAAGCCAAAAGGAGAGCGTAACTTGGTCCCCTACCAAGTTTGCCTTTTTGCAAAAAGCCGAGGGAAAAGGCGAAAGTCGGCGTTTGCCTTTTTGACAAAAACGGGAAGTTGTCAAACAGTGCTTGGGACCATTTTACGAAAACGCAAAAAAAGTAAAAAGCCGTCGAAAAGTCAAGTGAAAAGTCGAACAAAAACGCAACTATTGTATCGCTGTATCGCCAATCATATCGCTTTCGTCGGAGGGCCAGAGAACAGCATTGGCTGTCGCTGATCTGGTTGTGATTTGGATAGAAATAGATGCAATAGAGCAGATAATGACCTTAAGTGTGTGAATTGACAGACCGCTGTAGACCTCTTGTCTGTTGTCGACCGATCAATCAATCAATCAATTTTATTTTAACCCTAATAGCACTAGGCTAACATGGGCCGGAAAAATAAACACTCAGTACAATACAAGTAAGACGCAAACTGACAAACAATAAATAAGAAACGAACATAGATCATGAACAGTTAAAATGTTTAGTAAAATGCGGAACGAATGAATTTAGGTATCTTTCGGAAGATTTCGTAGGTGGGGGAACAATCTTGGGTTTTGGGTCGTCCTTGCTTCGCGTATTCGGTCCACGAGAGGGTGTAACGAAGTCCGGAAGGAGGGTCCTGTGGTGTTGAGAATTCAAAATTTGGTGGCCAAAACGCATGAGAAGATTATGTCTTCTTTCAGACAGTTTTTCGATATCGAGGATTTGAAGGCTTTCGATGGTGGTAGCTGGGTGCTATCCCGACTGATTACCGCTATTGTCCTACCGGATTTGATTTTGAAGCCAACTTTGGCTGCTTAAGATTCGAGTATGACCATGGCTACTTTCAGCTCTTCCATGGTTCCGCTAATCATGGCGATGTTGTCGGAGCAGTAAGAATTGGAAAGTATTCTGCTGGCCAGCAGCTGTTGCGTATCCTTGTCTAACACTACTGTTAATCTTGAACGGATTGAATTTCTTCTGTTGGCCATTAGTAAGCTCTCGTACACAGCCAGAATAGGCTGGATGGCTTCGCTGGAAGGCAAGTAGTTTTCGGGATCAGCCACAAATGCAGACTTGAAGACAACGATTGTTTTGCCTGAAGTCGCGAAGTTTTTCCAACAACAGTCAAACTAGGAAGATCTGTTCAGTGGTCGAACGTTAGTTGTTGTCTTTTATTTAATTCTTTTATTCTATTTCACATATCCTACTCCTCTTTTCAAATTGCGGGTCAGAAATAAATTACTTACTTATTTACTTACTAGGCATGAATATATTCGAGCATGGACTATGCTGGAGGCTCGCTGCAACAGTCGCGTGGCAAATAATTTGTTGGGGACTGAGGGCAATGTTATTTGTTGTGGTTGTAACCGGGAGAATTAGTTTATGCCTTGATTCCATCAAAGTTCTGTTGAACTACGCTAAGCTCCTGAGGGAGCTTAGGTGTGAATAAGTAGGTAGTAGGTATGAGCTGCTAAAACTCATACTTCCAGTCTTTAGTTGCCCACTCTATGTCCACTGCCTTGTTGAACGCTTCGGGAAGGAGGGCAGAGACGATTGCTTCGGACAGTTCATTCTAGGGATTGACAACTTTGTTGGTGCAGAAGCTTTTTCTGGCCCTGGTGTTGACAGACCTTTTGAAAAGCTTCTCTTAGTGTACTCGGGTGCAGTGTGGGAGCCTAGGTGTCTCGGTATGATCTTAGCGGATGCTGAACTTAGTGCAGGTACGGCAGTCTTCAGCAGCTCTGCTCCTGTCTTTCATGATCTTATCCTCGGTAAAAGGTTCTTCGTGGCTGACTGAAGTGGCGGTGGCAAAGGGCAACACCGGTAGCGCGATATTGACGTCGAAGTCAAAATCCGAGAGCACTCTACCAGTAGGTGTTTTCGCGAGCGGTTGATGAGGACGTGGTCACGTGGCCAATCACAGAGGAACAGTGGAACCTAGGAACAATGCTTACCCCCTAGAACAGCAGCTTTTTCAACAGTTTCCTCTTTGTGATATTTCAAAGCGTAATTTTTTGGGCCAGTACATGCTCAATTTAATAGCTTGGACAAGGATAAAAGTGATGTTTCTTATAATACTTAGTAGATCTTTATTTTATGCATAAATTAGCTTGTATAATTCAGATTTGAATAGGTTATTTGTTTTGGAATGATTTTGTAGCTATTTTATTTTTTATATTTTTATTGCATATTCTGGTACATTTTATAAAGCAAGCTAATCAAGCTTCACAACACTATTCCACATAGAAAAACTTTTAATAGGCACTTTAACCCATGGAAGTTCTGATGAAACACTAGAACAATCAGGTAAACTGCATCTGCGGCTTGGTGACATTTCAAATATATCCTTTTCTATCAAGCATTGCTGGGAGTTTTTGAATTTCCTGCCACGATATCCCAGCTCCTATCGCCGAAATGCCAGAGAGGTAAAGACAAGGGATAACAAGAAAACGGCCGATTTTCGTAGCGCCTTCTAAAGGAAGTCGGAAATGTTTATTTGTGAAGTATATAATACAAAGAAAAGCATTAGAAGTGTCTATTGTGCTTCAAAGTAATGGGGAAAGGAACATTTGGGGTGACGACAAAAATAAATCTAACGCTATGTTTACGTAAAGACGACCTATTTTTGCGTCAGATAAACGCAAAGCTGAAAGAAATCTTCACCAAAGTACCTAACAATTATGAGTTGACTAGCTCCAGCTGATATTTTTTCGTTTTTTTTTCTTTTTAGTTCAAATAAAGGACGGGTATTCGTGTCAATATGTCTGACTGATTAAAGACAAGCCAATAGCGCAGTGCATTAGCGCTGTGCTCGACAAGCGAAAGGTCCCTGGATGGATACCTCTCTCCAGCACTTTCCGGCTCGCCAGCAAGCTGGAATAATTTTTAGTTTAACGTTCGGCTTACTCTTGTATACCTGACTCCTTTGGTTGCTTAAACACAAGCCAATAGCGCAGTGCATTAGCGCTGTGCTCGAGAACCGAAAGGTCCCTGGATCGATACCACTCTCCAGCACTTTTGGGCTCTCCAGCATCGGTTCTAGGCTTGAAAATTTTGTTTAACAGTGGGAGGTAAAAATGGCGCTGTACTACCTACTCTCGGGAAAGGTAGCCAACTGCGTGAACACTTACTTTTCGTGAAGCGTTTATAGCACAGATTTAAGCGGACAGAGGTACCACAAATCACACGGAAATTCCATAATGAAACTCGATTATTCGTGTATAGCGTAACAACGAAGTAACGCATTTTCATAAGGTCACAACGTAACGGTTGTTCAATTTCAGCCCCTATCGGTTAACCTTTAAAATGCCTGTCTCGTACCTTTAAAGTAGATGCCAGTTTTTTCGGCCGATTTTTCGTCAAAACAATTGATTTTTTTCATGGAAATAGTCGGGTTTTTTATAAAATTTGTCGATTTTTCATCAAAACAGTCGATTTTTCTGAAAATCGGTCAATTTTTTTAAAACTGTGTTTTTTGTTGTTGAAAACAGTAATTTTTTCTTGTAACCGTTATTTTTTTAGAAGCTAAAGTTTTATTTGAAATTGATTAGATGTTTTTGATAAGGAGATACCGTGCGCTGAATTCGATTCTGAATTTTCTTTTTTCGCTGGACAAATAGTTCGCTCGGAATTCGGCGAAACCGGAAATTTGACAGAAGAAAAGCAGGAAGTTTCAGTCGGTAAAATTACCAGCCAGTCGGTAAATGCCTCGTCCGCCCCCCCCCCCAACACCTTCAATCCCGTTGTTCTTGGAGACAATAGTGGCTCAATACTCTTGGTGACTATCTCTCCTTGCCGATGCAAAATCCAGCCTCTCCGGGTATCTAGCGGAACAAAGGCAGAAGTGGTGTCACAGCTACTACCAAAGATCACGGTGATTGATTGACACACGATCTGAGTCGTTGAGTTTGAGTCGTACGGACGCTTACTCCTTCTTCCTGAGGACTTAGTCATACAGAGTACTCCTCGATTCTGGAGCCCCAAAGCCTTTTGAAGGAGGAGACGCCTGTACAGCTTACTGCGGCTTCCCGTGACGAGTTAGGGGATCCGTTTCCTGTTTTCAGTCAGAGATCCTTTTTCTCGACAAGTTCTTCGACCGGCTCAGAAAACGGCTTGGTAGTACATCAACACGCTCCAAGCCCTGGATTCAACATAGGCTTTACAGAATAGAAATATCTAAACCAGCCCTTGGTGGGATCAACTAAAAACAGGCACGGCACGGCGCAACAGCGTGGGAGGCACGAGTACAAAAAGAGGCACGGAAACTGAAAGGGCCCTTCAGGCTTCAGAGTGAGAGGCAGGAACAATGTCCTAACGTGCCTTCTATTAGCTCTGGAGTTCCGAACTCTCACTTACTTGTCAACTTCTACTACTTGCTAATCTCTTTTCATTACTCGTGGCTCCTGCGCCATGCCGTGCCTCTTTTTAGTCGATCCGGCCCTTGGTAACTTAGACCAGCAAATAAAGTGTGGAACAAATGAAGTTCCTCAGTATTTATATAATAAGCAAGTATATTAGAGAAAAAGCTAAAATACTTCACCAGTACTTTTATAGTATGTATTTATTGCTTAGCTTCAGATACAATCCCGCCAATCCAATCCAGGTATGGTTGATTTCCATATGAGATCTATAACAGTAAAAATAAAAATAATAAAATTAAGCATCAACCGTTATCATCGGGGGCACGCGTTCGGACGTTGAAAATCACGATTCCACAAGGATGTATACAAGCTGGGTTTTGGAAACAGTTGGTCCTTGGAACAGCCTTACAAAAGATGCGGTTAATGCTCAATCGATTAAGTTTCTAGTGTATGAAAGATTATATTTTTAGCTTGGCTCATTGCGTTTACTCCCAATTAGTTACATAGACGCGAAAAACTTATTCTTACAATGAATTAATAGTAATAGCAATAGCCGTTAAACAATAAAGTAATTCTTCCCGGTTGCTGTCTCTAATCCCCACGCAAATCAGTTCAATCAGTTCAGTTCAATCATATTGAACCGATTGAATCAGAATGAATCATGAATTCATGATTGAACCAGTTCAATCATACTGAACCTGGGGGATGTGAATACTCAGAGAATCCTTCGGACTGAAATCACTTTTCCTCGGTTCTTGTTATCTTTTAGTTTTATTTTTGTATTGTTTGTTTCGCTGGACGTTTCAACTGGTGGTGTTGGGGACCATCGGCGCGATAATGAAAGCAATTTTTTCAATTTTTCAGTATCGCGCCGATGGTTCCAAGTTTCTAGAACGTTATGTTGATGATGGTTTCACAGCATGGGAAGGCCAAAAAACAGACATTGTGAGTTTCGTTGACACTTTAAACTCAATTCAACCGACTATCCAGTTCACGATTGAATTTGAAAATGATGCACAGAAGCTGCCGTACCTAGATGTTTTGATTGCTAACAGTGAAGGGAGTTTTATCTGCTCAGTCTACAGAAAACCCACCCACAACGATCGATACCTTCCATATGATTCTTACCAGCCAGAATATGTGAAACGCGGAGTAGTTATCTCACTAGTTGACCGAGCCATCAAAATTTGCGACAAAGATCTCGTAGATGACGAACTTTGCCACATTCGGGACGTCCCGTTTGGAAACAAATACCCCGTTCAATTGGTTGAACAGATCATCAGAAGACGACTGAAGCTGCATTCATCCCTCAAAGATCCTGTAAGTTCTACTAGTAATTGTTAGGCAGAAGAAAAAAATGCTCGCGTTTACCTTCCGTACGTCCGCGGAGTAACCGAAAAATTGTCCAAAAGTTTGAAAAAATACAACATCCAAGTCTTTCACAGAACCCAAAATACTTTGCTGTCCTACCTAAACTCCGGGAAAGATAAAGTCCCAAATCAGTACCAAAGAGGCATTTATCCAATACCTTGTGATTGCGGAAGGCGTTACGTAGGAAGGACAGAGAGAACTTTCGGAAAACGACTTGCAGAGCATGAGCAAGAGATTGACCACGCCCTCTCCAACGGACACCGTCATAGCTATACTTTCAAATCTGCACTTGCAGAACATATTTTCAAAAACCCATCCCATTCAGTATATTTTGAAAAAGCCCAAATTCTTGCAACGTGCACTGGACTCCATCAAACCATTCGAGAAGCCATTGAGATAAAGAAAAACCGAGAAGGCATTAACCGAGATACAGGCGAGTACTCCCTACCGAAAACATGGAAATGGGTTATTAAAGCACAATGGACACTTCTAATGCTTTAGGTGGTCGATTTTTTTTATTCCGAACCAGATTCGGCCACGGTAGGTGGGAATAGAGGGAGTACCGGAAATCATGCAGCACGTCTAGGGATCAAACAAATGGATTTATTGGGATGAAAGTTTGAACAGTCATGTGCATTTGCTACAGATAATCGAGACGACGACGAAACTGCTCAGAAATGAGTGAAACTAAATATCCTATTTCTATTTCCGAACCGCATTTTTGGATGGCGGGTGTGTTTTGTGACGTTCTCATCTACTTTCTTGTACAGCCTACTCGTACAAGTGCCATATGAGCTCGTAGCTCTTGTTCTTGCAAAAATTGTGAAAGTTCGCCATATTTTCAATTTTTCGTATTATTTTCAATTTTTGTGAAATGTATACACTTTTCGCAATTTTTACAATTGTCGAGATACCTCCGAATGTTTCAATTTTGCGAATTTTCGATTGAATTTTTCAGTTGCAGTATGAACCAAGGGGTTCGCACTGGTTCTACCCCTTGGTTCACACTGCTGCTTCGCGACAGAATCGCACGGACGTTCCCACTACCACGCAGACGAAAATAGAAAACGAAATTTTTCGTCTAGATGATTCATCTAAAGGACAAAGAAACCCTTGGGGAAACAACCTCTGAAGATGCTGGGAGATTACCCATCTCAGTACCACCCAGCAGTAGGAAACTTTCAGTCAAACCCCATATGTCATCTTGTCCAAAACAGGTTAATACAAGTTTATTCCGAAGATATTTTGCATTCAGCCATCCTAGGATTACAGTAAGATAAAGGTAGAGCAATTCCTAGTCTTGAAAATTAACTATATTCTTTGTTTTTTCTATTCTTTCCCTCAAGAATCGCATGCGTTATCTCGGACCAGTTGAAATATTTCAACGCATCCGACACTGCGACAAAAACGCAAAGTTCAGTGTTGCTTGTCGCACAGTTTGTGTCGTATGTTGAATGACGCAGAATTTTGCGCGAAATCGCAGCAGTGTGAACCAGGGAAGTAAGTAATTTATTTATGACCCGCCATTTTGAAAAGGCGGAGTAAATGAAGAAAATAAACAAAACACATAAACACACAGAAAAAGACACTTAATTTTCAATCGTCGGTCAGGAAGCAGTGGACGACGTCTTGCGCTGGTTGGGCCCTGTTGTCCATGATTTTTGAAAGCGATCAGGAAACAACCAAAAGAGTAACACTTGTATCTTGAATTTCTCCATCAATGTATAGTTATGACATAATTTCTACAAGTGGAGCAGGTGCTTCGCATATTTAAAATAACATGATCTCATCTTCTAAATCTCCTTCTTTCGCAGAACATGAGTGACGCCAAAGCCTCGTTTTTGTTGCATGCTGCAGGTCCACTTCTCGGCCGATTCCGGACTGATTCTTTCTACATCCCTTTTTGCACTGCAGCGCTTCCGAGGAAGACGGCAGGAATCACGGACTTGCTCCAAGACCAAGTCCGTGCTTCCCTGCTGCAGATGCAGATGCTGCAGCGCTGCCGCTTCAACCAAGAAGAAAGTGAATCCAAAAAACGCATATTATGCAAAAGCAAAGAAGTGCTGCAGCAGCGATGCGGCAGCGCTATTACAACAAAAACGAGGCTCAGAACGAGATAGTATAGAAGGGGCGCGGATGAACCAGGGGTATGTTGTCAGTCACATTGCGCTTGGCTTGTCTCGGTAATGACATTCGTGGTTTTTACCGTCGCTGTTTTTCGAACCGCTGTTTGCATAGGATCGACTAAAAAGAGGCAGGGCACGGCACGGCATAGTGTAGGAGGCATGAGTACTAAAAGGGCCCTTTCAGGCTCCAGATTGAGGCTCAGGAACAGTCTTTTAACTTGCCTTCTTTTAGGCTCTGGAGTTACGAACTCTCACTTACTTGTCTACTTCTGCTACTTGCTAATCTCTTCTTATTACTCGTACCTCCTGCGCCATGCCGTGCCGTGCCATGCCTTTTTTTAATCGATCCAAACCAGTCTAGTTTCTTAGCTTCCTCAGGGGACTGAAAGGTTGGCGTAGATGAATTTGTCCTAGCTGTGTGTACTGATAACAATTATATATTCACATGACGGTTTGGCGTACTTGGCTAAAATATATCAATGACTGAAAAAAGGGCCTAATAATTTCCATGTCTTTGTTGCTGTTGGATCTCTCCTCGGTAACTGACCTCTCAATGATATCACTAATATTTTTTTTTTAATCTTACCTTTGTCGCGATCACTTCACATACTTCATACGGATGATTCTTACGGACAAACTCGCCCAGTTCCTCTAGCCGTGACGTTCTTGTTTTGATCATCTGCAAAAAAGAAAGCTAGTTCGATCACGTCAATCACGTGGTCGCCCTTCCGGTTGCCTTGCGTGCATAGTAAATAGAAAGCTGTCCCTATTATCTCCAGTTCAATATTTTTCAGACAGAAATTTTGTGTCTGTCCGGCAAGGCAATCCCGATGAAAATTTTTTCTCAAAATAGTACTATGAAGTAGTACGAAAAAGTAGCATGCAGTACTAACGATGCTACTACATGCTTCTCCTTCAAGGCTACCGTGTTACTGCATACTACTATATGCTACTATTAGCAAGACCGGATGCTACTATGGCAAAACAGGATGCTACTGGATACTACTACAAGAGATTGGACCCGTCTCAGGCACACTAAATGATAGTATTCTTTGCTATTGCATAGTATTACATGCAACGTTTTCGTACTACTACCATACTACTACGCAGGCTACAAATTTTTCATCGGGATACTGTGCTCGTAAACTGCTACTTGCCGTGTAACAAGAATACAGTAAAATTTCTGAATGCTACTTAGTGACATTAGTTCAAACGGTCTACAATGGGTTATTTTGAGGGACATGAATACTGATTTTGACGCAAGTTCCCCACCTTCGGATATGTTTCTGAATATTCTCCCGAGCCCGTGTCATGTTGTTAAAAATGATATAGGTTACACGGATGTGCACCATACCAGGTTTACCACGAATATTGATCATTGTGTGTTAAGTGCAGACCTAATTTCCTCTATCTTTGGTGCTGACGAAGATCACAGTGACATTGACCCCCTTCCAATTTCCTTGACACTTTCTATGCCTACAATTCCAAACAATAATGCCCCAATTAAGGAACAGTGGTTCGAAAAAACAAATCGGGAAAAGGCATATTGGAGCATGTATTTAATAACTCTTGCCTCCATTCTGTCCACTGTGCGTGTTCCGTATCGCCGTTAAACCAAGTATTTGCCCGCTAGTGGGCCTAATTAGAAATAGTTTGAGGGACAAGTGATGAACAACTAACTCTAAAATTAGTGACGTCAACTAAATGCAGAATAATTAAAGGATTAGTAAGCGTTATTAATAAATACAGTATAGTTGTTAATTAGCCATTCAACACATCCATTTCGGTCTAGCTATGTGCAAATAACGGGATAATGTAGCAGAAATATGGATGTGTTGAATATTGATGAATCTGAAACACTTCCGGTTGATCGAATCTTTAATTTGACGTGATATTCGAGTTCAGCACATAAAACTAAATCAACTTCAACAAGAAATATGAACGTGCTTTCCGTGAAAAACAAGAGCTACGAGTGTTACGGTGGTGCCATCTGCACCCCGCACTACCCACTTGGGCCGCCGTTAGGCAGCGCTAATCCTTTTCCGTCCAGTATGTTTAATACTTTATACTGACGTGACTCTGTACTATTTTATTAACTCTATGTTCATGACTCATCCGGGAGCATGAATCATCTTCTTCCTACTTCTTTTCCAGGCTCGACCGGGAACAACCCTTTTGACCTAAAGGTTGTTTATTTTTTAAGTAACTCTATACCACCACAGAATAAAACCTTTTGTTTATTTTACGGACCATAGGTCATTATTATGAGTCTTGGTTAAAGCTCCTTAGAGTGGGCTGGCCTGTAAGGCCTAGTGTATGATGGGTGGTTATAGCCTATTGTGGTTCGGTACGCAAACCATATTGTGAATCGATCGGGGAAATCTACAATGAACCCGAGAAGTCTGCACGTGTAGTAGGCCACCAGACGCCCTAGGCTGTCCTGACTCCGATGACTGTATATAAGGACATTTACCATCTACGTCCGGCCTACTACTGCCCTCGCCATAACATCAGGTTGAGAGTGCTTCTTCACATACAAATACAGCCATCGTAACACGAGCTCATATGGGAATTGTTACGAGTAGATGGTACGAGCAACAATAAACTGGAAATTCCGGTACCCTTTCAAAATCGTGCTCGGATCCGGTCCGGACCCTAAAATATGCCACATATGGCACACGATCTCTCTACTTTCAAAGTTGCATGCTAATCACTCCACTCGTTTAACCACTATGCGAGCCACAACATTTCCGGGACTCCCCCCCACTGTGGCCGAATACGACTCGAACACATAAACTCCGCATCCCTAACATTTCCTCTTCCCTTCTACCAGGTTTAACTCGAATCGGAGCATATATTAAAATTCCCGGTTCCTACTTCATCCTCGTCCTACTTTTGTCGGATCCGGTTCGGACGCCAAATGACAAATGTAGGCCGCATAAAGTTAGTACTGCCCAACTTGCAACCCATTCGGCCCATCTTTTGGTTTCTGCGCATGTCACAAGGTTTTTATATTGTGACCACAGTTACCTGTGGTCATTCAAACTGATAAGACCTCTTGTCTAGTGAGGTGTATTATTAACGCGCCGTGATGCCTGATACCGGTAGTGACGATAATCCTGAACTTGTTTATTCGCCGGTACTGAATTTTGTACAGAGCAATATGCTAATTGGCGCAGAGGATGACGTGATCAAGAGGCACGGGGTGGAATTTTTCGACCCTAGTACTGTCAAGGTGGCAAAGACGTTATTGTGGCAGCTGTGTGCGGGTGATGAAGATTGCCCTGTTCGGAAGGGAAATAATGCACTGAGTAGCCATTTCAGCGACATGATTACTCTGTTGAAATCTCTTGATGAGACTGACACTGATGTTCCGACCTTCGTCATAAAGCGTCCTACGGAAGTTCCCTGCCTCCCTGCTACTGCCTATACCTCTCTATTCTCGAAATTTAACGAGCTCCATCAAGTTGTTTTGGGAATGTCTTCTAAACTTGACAATTATGAAGTGAGCTTCCCTCAGTTACCCAAGCCGGCTTCAGTGCTAGATTCACATGCAACCGTTATCGTTTCAAAGGTGCCGGACGCTCTATCCGACCCTCTTAAGCGAAAAGCAGCTATAGACCAGATTACTGGACATGAACTAGTATGTAGCGTAAAGCCCATCAATGACAAGTGGTATGTCAATATTGATAGGTCTGCTACGGAGGACTTCTGCTCGTCAATTCAGAACGTAATCTCCGGAACTACAGTAAAAGTGGTTTCTAAGCGGTTCTTCGGTCTATCACATGGTATTCCTGTCGATGTTGATATTACGGTACTCGGAAGCCAACACGGTATCAAGGATGCTAAAAGATTGGGCCAATCTAAGTCTGTGAAACTCGAATTTATGGACTCTTTTGCTCAATCTACGTTTTTCAAGCATGGCCTCAAGGTTGGTTATGAAATTTTTCCTGTTCACGAGTTTAAGGAGCTACCCAAATGCTGCTTCAAATGCCGATCATTGGACCACTTTCAGAACTCCTGTCCCAGCGATCTCCCAAAATGTGCTCGCTGTGGAGGGCCGCACATCTCAACAAAAGATGAGCCATGCACTTCTGATCCAAAGTGTGCAAACTGCAGCCAGAAACACCCTTCCTACAGCTTTTCCTGCCCCGCTATTAAAGACCGGATGAAGCGCAACTCTACCGTTCAACCATGAGTGCATCAGTCTCAGTTATTTCGTTTAATATAAACGGTACCAAAGATAAGGATTTCATTATTGATGAGTTGTACGGTTCTTACGACTTAGTATGTCTCCAGGAGCATCTCCTTACTGCTTCAAGTTTGAATTTTTTGCGACGAAGTCAGCATCATACTGCGTTCCTGAGTCCTGCAAAAGTTACTGGCGGTCGCCCTTCTGGTGGACTAGCCTGTGTCTTTAAACGGGACACACATCTACCCTCCCCAGTACTCTTCTACTCTGACGAATTTTTCCTGGCTGTACGTGTGGGCAGTACCGTTTTTATAAACTCTTATCTCCCGTATGATGACCGCTCGGTCAGATCATTGACTAAATTCGCAAAGGCTTGTGGTCTGCTGAAAAATCTTGTGAATCGGGTGCTGTCAAACTCTCTACAGTATGTAATAATTGGTGACCTTAATACTGATATTAACCGATCTTCTGTGAGAAGTGATTCGCTCTTTCAGTGTCTTCCATCGTACCACGTCGTGCCCAAATCTCAGAAATTTTCATATGTTCATCATTCTGGAAGTACAAGTGATATTGATCATATTATTTGCTCGCCTGGTATTATCTCTTCTTCCGCTACTGTTCATGATAATGAACAAGATATTGACCACATGCCTATCTCAGCGACCTTTACAATGGATATTGATCTATCGAAAACTAACCATTCACGAGAAAAACTGAAGTGGTTTGAAAAAAGCAATTGGAGCAAAGCGAATATACCGCTCTACATTTCTACTCTGACAGCCCTTCTTTCTACCATACGTGTTCCATACCATCTTCTTCAGCGCCAGATACCTACGAATGATAAAGCTGATATTGATTGTTATTATAACCAACTCGTGATGTGTATGAAAGAGGCAGAAAAAGCTGCCGTACCTCGGCAACGTATTCGTACAAAAACCCAAAAACCTATCTGGTCAATGGACCCTTATTTAAAGTCGATAAAAAATAAAGCGAAACTGTGGCTCCAGATATGGAATGAATGTGGTCGGCCAAGTGTTGGGTGTGTGGCTGATCTCAAACGTAAAACTAAAACCGAATACAAACGTTATCTGAGGTCGGCACGATATCGCGGGATGGATTTTCCTGTGAGTAGGAAAGATTGGCGAAAAGTGATTAATTCCGACAAGTTAAATGATGATACTATGACAAGTAATTGCCTTCCATCATCTGCTTGGTATAAACATTACTCTTCGATTTTTTCGGTGATTAATTATTCCGTGCATTCTGTATATACTCGCCTTCTTACCCCCCTCTTCAGTACTACCCTTTCGCAACGCCATATAGTGCCCATATCTTTTTCATCTGTAATTGATGCTGTAAAAAGTCTAAAATCTGATTCAATAGATAGTGATGGTATTTCTAAGATGCACATGCCGATTGGTTGCCCCCTCCTTATATCTCACCTTCAGCTTCTTTTTCAAATGTGTTTATGTACTTCAAGCGTACCCGAGAGTTTTCTGTGTGGTACTGTTTCGTCAATTTTAAAAAGGGGAAAGTCACCGATTGACTGTTCCTCTTATAGACCTATTACTGTTTCTTGTAACATGAGCAAGGTTTTTGAGTACGTCCTTCTACCTTTTTTGACTAAAAACATTAATGAGGGTGAGAACCAATTTGGTTTTCGGCATGGGGTGAGTTGTCAGCATGCGCATAAGATTCTGTCTTCTTTACTTCTTGATAATTCTTCCAAGGGAAATGGTCTTTATATTTGTGCTTTGGATCTTTCGAAAGCGTTTGATAGTGTGGTTCATAGTCAGCTCCTTTTTTCTCTTTACAATTCTGGGATCAATGTTTCTGTGATTATGCTCCTTAGGTTTTGGTATTCAAATTCTTTTCTTCAACTAAAATCTGCACCAGGCACTAGTATAAAGGTACGAAGAGGAGTTAGGCAGGGTGGCGTTCTGTCCCCTACGCTTTTTAAGATTTGTATTTCTAGTGTGTTGGCTAAGATTTCAGGTACTTGCCTTTCTGGTCTTGCGGATGTTTCTTACCTTGCGTATGCTGATGACTTGCTTTTGATTAGCCGTTCCAAAAATGGCCTTTCCCAAATGGTTTCTACAGTTTCTGGTGCTTTTTCTGATATTGGCCTTTCGCTTAATATAGATAAGTGTGAGTTTCTTCCCTATAATTGTACTACTGCTACTCCCCTTCACTGTAAAAATTTCACTATCCCTCTTGTAGATTGTATCCGGTGGCTTGGTATCTCTATTACTAACAATCTTTCGAATTTGCGTCAGCGTACTGTTTCTGATATCAGTAAAAAGATCCAGCTTGGTTATGCAAAGATTGTTGCAAACCGAGGGAAGTATAACAGACGTGCGCTGGCCAAACTTTATTCTACTTTCTGTGATCATTCTGTCCTTTATGCTTCAGGTCTTTACCCCCTTCTTAAGAAAGGTAATTTAAAAAGAATCCGGATAAATTACTTCAAATTCTGCAAATTTCTTCTATATCTTCCACCTTGGACACAAAAACCGGATTCTTGTTAGTAAATTTTCAGTTCCTGATATAACTTTAAAGTTGGAGATACTGCACAGAAAACTCTCCGGTACGGCTTATGCGCGCTTATCCCCTCACCACCGTCTTATCCGTTTGTTTCGTTGATTTTGTGTATATTTCGTTTTCTTTTTTTTGTGTTTTTTTTTTTTACTTATTCCTACTCCACCATATTTACTTCATGTATTGTGTGGGTGATAAATAAATTAAATTAAATTAAATTAAATTAAATTAAATTAATATCGTTAAAGATGAAATTACGATTCAAAACTATAAGGATGTACTGTTTGGTAAAACGGAAAACCTTTCTATAACCCAGTACAACTTAAGATCATACAAGCACAATATGTTTCTAGAAGAACAGAATAAAAAAGCGTTAGATCCTAAGGATGATAAAAGGATAGTAACAAGCGATAAAATACACACTTTACCTTTAGGTTATAAACATTAAATTCAAGTACCTACTTAAAAACTTCAAGTACCTACTTCAAAACTTCAAGTACCTACTTAAAAAAATCAAGTCCCTACTTAAAAAAATCAAGTACCTACTTAAAAAAATCAAGTACCTACTTAAAAAAATCAAGTCCCTACTTAAAAAATCAAGTACCTACTTAAAAAAATCAAGTACCTACTTAAAAAAATCAAGTCCCTACTTAAAAAATCAAGTACCTACTTAAAAACTTCAAGTACCTACTTAAAAAATTCAAGTACCTACTTAAAAAATTCAAGTACCCACTTCAAAACTTCAAGTACCTACTTAATAAATCCAAGTATATACTTAAAATACTCAAGTAAATCTTATAATGAAAAATTCTTCCTAAATAAATGAATGAAAAGGCTCCAATCAAAGTCTATGATTTTAGTGAAAAGAAAACTTATCAGAATAAGCACGACCTTGCACCTCAGTGGCCATTTAGATTATTAATTTGTGGAAGTTCTGGAACAGGAAAAACCAATTTACTCTTGAATTTAATTTATGAATATCTTTGTTTCAACCGAATATACTTGTATGCTAAAGATCTTGAAGAAGATAAATATCAAGACCTTATAACCAATTTAACCACTTTGGAGTCACAATGCAAATCGAAAGTCTTAACAGTAAGTAACAATCTTGATGATATTGTCGATGTTGACGACTTAGACCCTGAGTACCAAAACTTGATTATCTTTGACGATTTTGTCACTGAAAAAGACCAGAAGAAAATAGAAGATTTATTCATAAGAGGAAGAAAGAAAAATGCTTCAATTATTTACTTGTCACAGAGCTATCATAAAACGCCAAAGGTGGTAAGGCTCCAGTGCAATTATTTTGCATTCTTTCAGTGTTCTAATCCAAAAGAAGTAAAATTAATAAGACAAAGCCATGTCTCCAGTATAGACAATGAAAAATTTCTCAAACAATTCGAGGCTGCAACCAAGGGCTACGGTTTTTTCTTCATAGATTTAAAAATAAAAGATAAAACCCTTAAGTACAGGAAAAACTTTGAAAAATTTACCGGATAATTTATTTCTATAATAAATGAATAAATTTGGTAGTGTTGGAAAAAAGGTTAGTAACGAATCGAATGAAAAGAGAGTTACTGATGACAACGGTAATATTAACCTACAAGGTAAGAGAATTATTATGTTAGGGGATGCGAAAGCTGACCAGGACGCTATTAGTTTCAGATCCATGACTATTATTCTGAATCAATTTAAAAAAGAAATTACCGCACAACAAGTGGGGATAAATCAGTATTTTAGCGAAGATATCAACAGATTAACTGCGGTACATGATTCTCCTAAAAATTTATTGGTAAGGATTAATGATAAAGGGTTATTTGTAAAAGAAATAATTCGAGTTAATGAGAAAGAAATTGATGCTGAGAACAAATTGATAACAAATGTTCAAAACCCTAGAAACAAAAATGATGCTGTTAATTTAGCAACGTTAACTATGAATCTTTTAGATTATGACAAAAAGCTTCTTGGGCAACATACCCATAACGGTATAATTGAAGGAAAGATTGCTGGTCAAAAAACTCGTATCGATAATATTGAAAGAGCAGTAGTAAATATTTTAAAAAGGCTTCTAGAGCTAGAGCTAAAACCTGTTGACAAACCATTCGTTACCAGAATAGAAAAAATGATGGCTGGTAAATAAATTTTATAAGATAAATTAATTCCCTAATAAATGGTTGAAACAATGGAGTATACAGTTTATTTGTCAAAGCTTCAGAAAGGAAAGCTGAAGAAATGTTTTGATGCTAAACAAAAATGTCAGATACGTGTTAGTCATAGTAGACAAAATGAACGAAAACCAGTTAAGTTACTTTTAAGTAAACGACAAATTGATAAAATTGAAACATGTAAAATGAATAATAAGGGTTGTGACATAGATGTATCATACAAGCAGATGAGAGAAGCGATTCAAAAAGGTGGATTACTTCCATTCTTAATACCGTTAGCTGTAGCCCTTGGTAAGGCAGCTTTAACAAGCGGAGCTGCTGCTTTGGGTACATTCGCTGGTAAGAAATTGGTGGATAACATAACCAACACAGGTGGGGCGCTTACACTTCCTGGAACACAAAAAGTTGTGGGACGGGGAAGACCTAAGAAGAAAACCGATGATGTCAACACAGGTGGAGCGCTAACACTTCCTGGAACACAAAGAGTTGTCGGTCATGGGGTACGTGGAAGACCTAGGAAGTCAAAAAACGGGGACATCAAAAAAGAAGCAAAAGTAAAGTAGGACCTCTAACCAATTTTGATATTATGGATGCATTAGGGAGTATACCACAGTTTCGAGGTGTTTTCTCTTTAGATACGCTACCCAAACATATAAACGATTCGGAATGCGGTGTCATTAATTATGATAAACTCGGAATGCCTGGAACTCACTGGGTTGCCTATTGTAATCTACCTGAATCCCCCTATGTCGAATTTTTTGATTCTTTCGGTATTCCTCCAGGAAAAGAAATAGTTAAATATCTAAAAACTTCAAAGAAAAAAATAGCTTATGAAAATCTTGCTGTTCAAAATATAGATGAATTAAACTGTGGTTTTCACTGCATTTCCTACATCCAGCGGAAAATGAAGGCTTGGTAGCTTTTCGTTTATAAAAATTGTTTTCTAATAAATGGAGATTTATTGTATGAAATGTAAAAAGAGCACTGACACTGAATCAATGTTTAAGGCAGTGTCACAAAAAATGTGTTATTTGCGGATCGAGGAAAAATCGCTTTTTAAAAAAAACCTCGACGCAGAAAAAGATATATTAAAGACGTATTATTCTAATTATTCAGGTGTGGATGATATTTACAGAAAATTAAAAGAAAATGGAGTGAACGTTTCTAAAGATAAAATAAAAAATGTGTTGCAAAATGAGAATGTGTATACGTTACACAAACCTTCCTATCATAACTTTGAAAGGAGGCGAGTGTATGTTCACTATGTTGATGAGCAATGGCAAGCTGATTTAGTTGACATGCAGAAATTATAAAAAAGAAAATAATAAAACAAATTACATTTTAACTGTTATTGATTGCTTTAGTAAATATGCTTGGTGTATCCCTCTGAAAGACAAAACGGGTGCTGAAATAATAAAAGCATTCAGTGTTATATTTAAAGAAAGAATTCCTAAGAAACTACAAACTGATAAAGGTAAAGAATTTGTGATGAGAAATGTTCAAACTTTTTTGAAAAATAACGATATACACTGGTTTGCATCTGAAAGCGAATTGAAAGCGCAAATTGTAGAACGATTCAACAGAACGCTAAAAGAAAAGTTATGGAAATATTTCACTCACAATAACACTACTAATTGGATTGATATTTTACCTTTATTTGTGAGTAATTATAATAACTCGTACCACCGTTCGATACAAATGAAACCAGTTGATGCTAGTAAAAAGGTTAATCAGAAAAAGATTTTTAGTGCTCTGTTTCCTCCAGTAGATGACTACAAAATCACAGGAAACGTCAAAGTAGGGGATTTAGTCAGAATTAAAAAAGAAAAAAGTATTTTCGATAAAGGATATTTACCTAATTATACGGATGAAGTATTTCAGATAGCAACCATCAGACCTACCATTCCCATTACTTATGAAATATCTGACAAAAGTGGGGAATTAATTCAAGGAGGGTTTTATGAAAAAGAACTTTCAAAATTTATTATGAAATAAAATTAGTTGTATATAAATGGATTCAAGACGCTTGAGTGATATGTTATCGGAAATAGTGAAGAACAGAGAAGTTCAGAGAAGAAAGGTTCAACAAAATGAGATGGAGAAGGCAGGATTTCGGGAATATGCTTCAGAGTTAAACGCTCCAGTTATTATAGCACAAAAATAAAACACTAAAGATACCATCAAAAAATTACAAGAGAACGCTGAAACGATAATTAATAAACTACTTGAAGGTGATAATAATTCAAGAAGACGGTTTATCAGATTAGGTGATACATTTAAAACAGCTTTACAGACCACTACTTCAGAGGAATCGAGTCGAGCTCCCACTCATGCGATAGAACCCAATCTAGAACAACCATATGACGTAAATCTAAACTTAAATATTGATGTGGAATTATTAAATCAAATTAATTTAAAATATAAAGATGACTGGAATGGTACCGATAATTATTTTAAAATGCCTCATTATTACCTTAAGCATCATAACAAAATAGATGGGGCTCTGAATTATTTAACATCTATAAGTCAAAGTTATGGTGGTATGAAAAGTAAAAGTTATAGTTCTAGTAAGTATGATAAACACATTGAATTTATAAAAGAATACAAGAATAGGTTAAAAATCATTCAAACCTATTTCCCATTAGTCAACCAACAAGGAACTGGAGTATTTATGAATTGTGATGAAATGATTTCAAAACTATACACTTTGATAGGCAGCAGAGTAAACGGAAATACATCTGATGAGGTGAGAAATGAAGCTATTGATATTTTGGATTCGTTAATGCGAAATAAATTTCTTACGAAGAGATATTACAATTCAATATATAAAAATTATTTCTAATAAATGGTGTTGTTAAACATTGAAGGTAATGAAAGTATCATTGATATAACATTTAGTCAACCAATCGAATTGAATCGTAATTGGGGTTATGAAATAGGTTTGAATCAGTGTACTTTGTGGTATTCATGGCATAATATAAGTGATAAATTTGGAAATAATACATTTCAATACAGGAAAGATGAAGATAATAATGCAACAGAATGGATGAATGTTACTATTCCTAATGGGATGTATAACGATGATTGTTTGAATTATTTTTTGTGTCAGTATTTTGATACCCCAAAAGATAAATGTCCTATTGTAATTTCATCCAATCCAGCATCTATGAGATTTGTCATACTATTACAAGAAAAATATGTGTTTAGATTTAATAGTGACTTGTGTCAGATTTTAGGATTTGAGAAGGATAGTGAGATATCTAAGAAAATCAATGAAGGTACAAAGCTTCCGAATATAACAAGAAGCGTTGATAAAATTCAAATTCACTGCTCTCTTGTAAACAGTTCTATCGTAAACAAAAGTAAATCAGATGTCATTTGGACATTTGTTCCTAATACAGAACCGGGTTGTCAAATTGTTGAGAATCCTAGACAATTAATCTACCTTCCTATTAATACTTTATTAAGACTTTATTTACTCCTTGAGAATGACAATTACTGATCAGTTGGGAAGACCTATCGATTTGAATGGTGATAACGTTGGATACGTGCTGCATTTAAGAAAAGGTTATTGATTAGTGAAATAAAATTATTTACCTATAAATGTTGATTAATAATAAGCGATTACTTTATAAAAAGCAGTATGGAAGTGGAATCGGTAGTGTATTCAAAAACATTGTTAATTCCCAGTTATTTCAAACGTCAGCAAAACAAATAAAAGATGGGGCTATGTCAATGTATAATAATATTATTAAACCGAGATTTGAGTTGTTGAAAAACAGAGCAATAGAATATGGGAAAGATCTGATCGATGTAAACAAGAAGGACTGATGTAATTGGAAACAAAAAATCGATGAAGGATCTTATCGGTACAAATAAAAGGATTTTAAATCAAAGAAGTCAGGACTTGATCAAAACGTTAATGACTGGAAATGGATTAAAGATTCTGAAATGAGTTTTATTTAATAATTTCTTTCTTATATAAATGGCAGTAAATAAAGTTATCAGTCCTCAATGGAACATATTTGACGAACCGCTTGTGGATGATACAGTGGTTAAATATGAATTTAAAGAAATTCGAGAAACAGATGTGAATGTATCTAATAAATCAGAGTTTGAATTCGTAACAAAGAAATTAGATTCCTGGTTTTATCCAAGTGAAAGTTATCTTGATGTCAGTGTAAGAATAGTAAACGAAGATGGGACTCCTATAGCTGCAACCGATGTTGCTACTTTAACGAATAATGGATTTAATTTATTCAGTACCGCTGAGTATGTAATAAACGATGAATCAGTTGAAAAAATTAATCATGTTGGTATTACAACTACCGTTACAAAGTTGATTGAATACTCTGATGATTATTCTAGAAGTGCAGCAAGAAATCATTTCTGGTATAAGGATTATAATCAAGGAAAAGAAATTAATCCTGTTATTGCTTCGTTTACTGCAGGGGCTGCAGCAGGGGGTGGAACAGTCAGGTTGACCAATAATGATAATTATAATAAAGGATTTGAAAAAAGATATAACAGAACAAAGAGCAGTAAATTAGTAAATATGTATTTACCATTATCAGAACTGTTTGGATTCTTAAAAGGAAACAAACGATTCTTAAGAGGTGCATCGCATAAAATATTTCTAAGAAGAAATGATGATAACAACATGATTATAAGAAATGGAAATACTAATTTGAAAGTGGTCATCGAGTATTTATCCTGGAAGATCCCTATCGTAGCTCCTAGTATTGAAATGATGAGTAACTTAGAAAAGGGTCTTGCTAAGGACAGAAAGCATAATCTGATGTGGGAAGCATGTAATACTTATAAAAGCGATATTAGTCAAAATAAGGAACACACTTGGAAAGTTATTTCTGAGAGAAACAATCCAACAAAAGTAGTTGTGATGCTACAGAAAAATGAAAAGCATAACAATCAATTAATGAATAATATGGTGTTTGATCATATGAATTTAACAGACATAGAACTTAGAATTAATGGGGATAAGTATCCTGAAGAACCACTTAAATGTGATTTTAGCGATGATAAATGTAAATACTCAAATCTTTACAATAGGTTCATACATTTGGGTTATAAACAATTAGCATTTGATACTGGTAGTGTTGTTAGTATAGAAGAATTTAAAGAAGTATATCCACTAGTCTGTTTCGATGTTTCCAAACACGAGTCAAATATTTATAATGGAACAACTGCTGATATTGAAATAAGTTTAACGTTGAAAGATAATCAACCCGTACCATATAATGTTTACTGTGTTATATATTATGAAAGAAAAGCTACATTAGATATTATCAATAAAAATATGTATGTGAGTTTGTGAGCCTGGATTTTTATTTAATAAAATCATCCCCTAATAAATGGAGTCCACAAAGGAAGTCTTGAATACAATCAGAATGAATAAATACAATGAGACAATCAGGAAAGAAGAACTAGTTCTAGGACTGAAATATACTATCGTTAAAATGAGAATTGCTAAGACAAAATATGGTGATAAGTTGGTTGTGGTCATTAATCATAATAACAAACCCTGTGATTTGTTTATAACACAGAAATATAATGCCATTGCTAACGAATTACTTTTAAAGAAAAATCTGGTTTTGCAGCCTATTGTACGCGAAAACAAGAACAAAGAAACATATGTGGATTTAGAACTGTTTACTCAGTAATATTTGAATAAAAAATTAAAAATGTAAAAAAAAAGAAGTAGTAGTATATTGTAGTATTTTATATGTAGTAAAGGGTAATATTCTCATTTCTTGTATCCTTTATTTTGGAAGTAAGAAAATAAAAATGTTCTTAAAAAGGGGGATAATTTGGTAAAAAGGATGTTAAAATTTAAGAAATTGATGTTAAACTGGGGTTTTGAAATTGGGGGGAGGGTGGTCTAGCATCTGCGATTATATACTACTCACAAGGTTTGTTTTCCCACAAGCTTTGTTTTCCCCCAAGGTTGTTTTTCCCACTAGGTTGGTTTTCCCACAAGGTTTGTTTTCCCTCAAGCTTTGTTTTCCCCCAAGGTTGGTTTTCCCGCAAGGTTGGTTTACCCACAAGGATTGTTTTCCCACTGTGTTGGTTTTCCCAGAAGGTTCGCTTTCCCGCAAGGTTGGTTTTCCCACAAGGTTTGTTTCCCCACTAGGTTTGTTTTCCCACAAGGTTTGTTTTCCCACAAGGTTGGTTTTCCCGAAAGGTTTGTTTCCCCACAAGGTTGGTTTTCCCACAAGGTTGGTTTTCCCGCAGGGTTGCTTTCCCCATAAGGTTGGTTTTCCCAAAAGGTTCGCTTTCCCGCAAGGCTGGTTTTCCCACAAGGTTTGTTTCCCCACAATGTTTGTTTTCTCACAAGGCTTGTTTTCCCACAAGGTTGGTTTTCCCGAAAGGTTTGTTTCCCCACAAGGTTGGTTTTCCCACAAGGCTGGTTTTCCCGCAGGGTTTGTTTTCCCACAAGGTTAGTTTTCCCGCAAGGTTTGTTTTCCCACAAGGTTAGTTTTCCCACAAGGTTTGTTTCCCCACAAGGTTTGTTTCCCCACAAGGTTTGTTTTCCCACAAGGATTGTTTTCTCACAAGGTTTGTTTTCCCACTGTGTTGGTTTTCCCAAGAGGTTCGCTTTCCCGCAAGGTTCGCTTTCCCGCAAGGTTGGTTTTCCCACAAGGTTTGTTTTCTCACAAGGTTTGTTTTCCCACTAGGTTTGTTTCCCCACAAGGTTTGTTTTCTCGCAAGGTTTGTTTTCCCACAAGGTTTGTTTTCCCACAAGGTTTGTTTTCCCACAAGGTTTGTTTTGCCACAAGGTTTGTTTTGCCACAAGGTTGGTTTTCCAGAAAGGTTTGTTTCCGCACAAGGTTGGTTTTCCCACAAGGTTTGTTTTCCCGCACGGTTTGTTTTCCCACAAGGTTAGTTTTCCCGCAAGGTTGGTTTTCCAGAAAGGTTTGTTTCCGCACAAGGTTGGTTTTCCCAAAAGGTTTGTTTTCTCACAAGGTTTGTTTTCCCACTAGGTTGGTTTTCCCACAAGGTTTGTTTTCCCACAAGGTTTGTTTACCCACAAGGTTTGTTTTCCCCCAAGGTTGGTTTTCCCGCAAGGTTGGTTTTCCCACAAGGTTGGTTTTCCCGCAAGGTTAGTTTTCCCACAAGGTCTGATTTAACACAATGTTTTTTTTCCCACAAGGTTGGTTTTCCCGAAAGGTTTGTTTCCCCGCAAGGTTGGTTTTCCCACAAGGTTGGTTTTCCCACAGGGTTTGTTTTCCCACAAGGTTAGTTTTCCCGCAAGGTTTGTTTTCCCACAAGGTTGGTTTTCCCGAAAGGTTTGTTTCCCCACAAGGTTGGTTTTCCCACAAGGTTGGTTTTCCCGCAGGGTTTGTTTTCCCACAAGGTTAGTTTTCCCGCAAGGTTTGTTTCCCCACAAGGTTTGTTTTCCCACAAGGTTTGTTTTCCCACTGTGTTGGTTTTCCCAAAAGGTTCGCTTTCCCACTAGGTTGTTTTTCCCACTAGGTTGGTTTTCCCACAAGGTTTGTTTTCCCACAAGCTTTGTTTTCCCCCAAGGTTGGTTTTCCCGCAGGGTTTGTTTTCCCACAAGGTTAGTTTTCCCGCAGGGTTTGTTTCCCCACAAGGTTTGTTTTCCCACAAGGTTTGTTTTCCCACTGTGTTGGTTTTCCCAAAAGGTTCGCTTTCCCACAAGGTTGGTTTTCCCACAAGGTTGGTTTTCCCACAAGGTTGGTTTTCCCGCAATGTTGCTTTCCCCATAAGGTTGGTTTTCCCACAAGGTTTGTTTTCCAACAAGGTTTGTTTCCCCACAAGGTATGTTTCCCCACAAGGTTTGTTTCCCCACAAGGTTTGTTTTCCCACAAGGATTGTTTTCTCACAAGGTTTGTTTTCCCACAAGGTTTGTTTCCCCACAAGGTTTGTTTCCCCACAAGGTTTGTTTTCCCACAAGGTTAGTTTTCCCACAAGGTTTGTTTCCCCACAAGGTTTGTTTCCCCACAAGGTTTGTTTTCCCACAAGGATTGTTTTCTCACAAGGTTTGTTTTCCCACTGTGTTGGTTTTCCCAAGAGGTTCGCTTTCCCGCAAGGTTCGCTTTCCCGCAAGGTTGGTTTTCCCACAAGGTTTGTTTTCCCACTAGGTTTGTTTCCCCACAAGGTTGTTTTCTCACAAGGTTTGTTTTCCCGCAGGGTTTGTTTTCCCACAAGGTTAGTTTTCCCGCAAGGTTTGTTTTCCCACAAGGTTGGTTTTCCCGAAAGGTTTGTTTCCCCACAAGGTTGGTTTTCCCACAAGGTTGGTTTTCCCGCACGGTTTGTTTTCCCACAAGGTTAGTTTTCCCGCAAGGTTTGTTTCCCCACAAGGTTTGTTTTCCCACAAGGTTTGTTTTCCCACTGTGTTGGTTTTCCAAAAAGGTTCGCTTTCCAACAAGGTTGGTTTTCCCACAAGGTTGGTTTTCCCACAAGGTTGGTTTTCCCGCAGGGTTGCTTTCCCTATAAGGTTGGTTTTCCCACAAGGTTTGTTTTCTCACAAGGTTTGTTTTCCCACTAGGTTGTTTTTCCCACTAGGTTGGTTTTCCCACAAGTTTTGTTTTCCCACAAGCTTTGTTTTCCCCCAAGGTTGGTTTTCCCGCAGGGTTTGTTTTCCCACAAGGTTAGTTTTCCCGCAAGGTTTGTTTTCCCACAAGGTTTGTTTTCCCACAAGGTTTGTTTTCCCACTGTGTTGGTTTTCCCAAAAGGTTCGCTTTCCCACAAGGTTGGTTTTCCCACAAGGTTGGTTTTCCCGCAGGGTTGCTTTCCCCATAAGGTTGGTTTTCCCACAAGGTTTGTTTTCACACAAGGTTTGTTTTCCCACTAGGTTGTTTTTCCCACTAGGTTGGTTTTCCGAAAAGGTTTGTTTTCCCACAAGCTTTGTTTTCCCCCAAGGTTGGTTTTCCCGCAAGGTCGGTTTACCCAAAAGGTTTGTTTTCCCACTGTGTTGGTTTTCCCAATTGGTTCTCTTTCCCAAAAGTTTCGCTTTCCCGCAAGGTTGGTTTTCCCACAAGGTTTGTTTCCCCACAAGGTTTGTTTTCCCACAAGGTTTGTTTTCCCACAAGGCTGGTTTTCCCGAAAGGTTTGTTTCCCCACAAGGTTGGTTTTCCCACAAGGTTGGTTTTCCCGCAGGGTTTGTTTTCCCACAAGGTTAGTTTTCCCTTAAGGTTTGTTTCCCACAAGGTTTGTTTTCCCACAAGGTTTGTTTTCCCACAAGGTTGGTTTTCCAGAAAGGTTTGTTTCCCCACAAGGTTTATTTTCCCGCAGGGTTTGTTTTCCCACAAGGTTAGTTTTCCTGCAAGGTTTGTTTTCCCACAAGGTTAGTTTTCCCACAAGGTTTGTTTCCCCACAAGCTTTGTTTCCCCACAAGGTTTGTTTTCCCACAAGGATTGTTTTCCCACAAGGTTTGTTTTCCCACTGTGTTGGTTTTCCCAAAAGGTTCGCTTTCCCGCAAGGTTGGTTTTCCCACAAGGTTGGTTTTCCCGCAGGGTTTGTTTCCCCATAAGGTTGGTTTTCCCAAAAGGTTTGTTTTCTCACAAGGTTTGTTTTCCCACTAGGTTGGTTTTCCCACAAGGTTTGTTTTCCCACAAGGTTTGTTTACCCACAAGGTTTGTTTTCCCCCAAGGTTGGTTTTCCCGCAAGGTTGGTTTTCCATAAGGTTGGTTTTCCCACAAGCTTGGTTTTCCCGCAAGGTTAGTTTTCCCACAAGGTCTGATTTAACACAATGTTTGTTTTCCCACAAAGTTGGTTTTCCCGAAAGGTTTGTTTCCCCACAAGGTTGGTTTTCCCACAAGGTTGGTTTTCCGCAGGGTTTGTTTTCCCACAAGGTTAGTTTTCCCGCAAGGTTTGTTTTCCCACAAGGTTGGTTTTCCCGAAAGGTTTGTTTCCCCACAAGGTTGGTTTTCCCACAAGGTTGGTTTTCCCGCAGGGTTTGTTTTCCCACAAGGTTAGTTTTCCCGCAATGTTTGTTTCCCCACAAGGTTTGTTTTCCCACAAGGTTTGTTTTCCCACTGTGTTGGTTTTCCCAAAAGGTTCGCTTTCCCACAAGGTTGGTTTTCCCACAAGGTTGGTTTTTCCACAAGGTTGATTTTCCCGCAGGATTGCTTTCCCCATGAGGTTGGTTTTCCCACAAGGTTTGTTTTCTCACAAGGTTTGTTTTCCCACTAGGTTGTTTTTCCCACTAGGTTGGTTTTCCCACAAGGTTTGTTTTCCCACAAGCTTTGTTTTCCCCCAAGGTTGGTTTTCCCGCAGGGTTTGTTTTCCCACAAGGTTAGTTTTCCCGCAAGGTTTGTTTCCCCACAAGGTTTGTTTTCCCACAAGGTTTGTTTTCCCACTGTGTTGGTTTTCCCAAAAGGTTCGCTTTCCCACAAGGTTGGTTTTCCCACAAGGTTGGTTTTCCCACAAGGTTGGTTTTCCCTCAGGGTTGCGTTCCCCATAAGGTTGGTTTTCCCACAAGGTTTGTTTTCCCACAAGGTTTGTTTCCCCACAAGGTTTGTTTCCCCACAAGGTTTGTTTCCCCACAAGGTTTGTTTTCCCACAAGGATTGTTTTCTCACAAGGTTTGTTTTCCCACAAGGTTTGTTTCCCCACAAGGTTTGTTTCCCCACAAGGTTTGTTTTCCCACAAGGTTAGTTTTCCCACAAGGTTTGTTTCCCCACAAGGTTTGTTTCCCCACAAGGTTTGTTTTCCCACAAGGATTGTTTTCGCACAAGGTTTGTTTTCCCACTGTGTTGGTTTTCCCAAGAGGTTCGCTTTCCCGCAAGGTTCACTTTCCCGCAAGGTTGGTTTTCCCACAAGTTTTGTTTTCCCACAAGGATTGTTTTCTCACAAGGTTTGTTTTCCCACAAGGTTTGTTTCCCCACAAGGTTTGTTTCCCCACAAGGTTTGTTTCCCCACAAGGTTTGTTTTCCCACAAGGATTGTTTTCTCACAAGGTTTGTTTTCCCACTGTGTTGGTTTTCCCAAAAGGTTCGCTTTCCCGCAAGGTTGGTTTTCCCCCAAGGTTGGATTTCCCGCAGGGTTTGTTTTCCCACAAGGTTAGTTTTCCCGCAAGGTTTGTTTCCCCACAAGGTTTGTTTTCCCACAAGGTTTGTTTTCCCACTGTGTTGGTTTTCCCAAAAGGTTCGCTTTCCCACAAGGTTGGTTTTCCCACAAGGTTGGTTTTCCCACAAGCTTTGTTTTCCCCCAAGTTTGTTTTTCCCACTAGGTTGGTTTTCCCACAAGGTTTGTTTTCCCACAAGCTTTGTTTTCCCCTAAGGTTGGTTTTCCCGCAAGGTTAGTTTACCCACAAGGTTTGTTTTCCCACTGTGTTGGTTTTCCCAAAAGGTTCGCTTTCCCGCAAGGTTGGTTTTCCCACAAGGTTTGTTTCCCCACAAGGTTTGTTTTCCCACAAGGTTTGTTTTCCGACAAGGTTGGTTTTCCCGAAAGGTTTGTTTCCCCACAAGGTTGATTTTCCCACAAGGTTGGTTTTCCCGCAGGGTTTGTTTTCCCACAAGGTTAGTTTTCCCGCAAGGTTTGTTTCCCCACAAGGTTTGTTTTCCCACAAGGTTTGTTTTCCCACTGTGTTGGTTTTCCCAAAAGGTTCGCTTTCCCAAAAGGTTGGTTTTCCCACAAGGTTGGTTTTCCCACAAGGTTGGTTTTCCCGCAGGGTTGCTTTCCCCATAAGGTTGGTTTTCCCAAAAGGTTCGCTTTCCCGCAAGGCTGGTTTTCCCACAAGGTTTGTTTCCCCACAATGTTTGTTTTCTCACAAGGTTTGTTTTCCCACAAGGTTGGTTTTCCCGAAAGGTTTGTTTCCCCAGAAGGTTGGTTTTCCCACAAGACTGGTTTTCCCGCAGGATTTGTTTTCCCACAAGGTTAGTTTTCCCGCAAGGTTTGTTTTCCCACAAGGTTAGTTTTCCCACAAGGTTTGTTTCCCCACAAGGTTTGTTTCCCCACAAGGTTTGTTTTCCCACAAGGATTGTTTTCTCACAAGGTTTGTTTTCCCACTGTGTTGGTTTTCCCAAGAGGTTCGCTTTCCCGCAAGGTTCGCTTTCCCGCAAGGTTGATTTTCCCACAAGGTTTGTTTTCTCACAAGGTTTGTGTTCCCACTAGGTTTGATTCCCCACAAGGTTTGTTTTCTCAAAAGGTTTGTTTTCCCACAAGGTTTGTTTTCCCACAAGGTTTGTTTTCCCACAATGTTTGTTTTGCCACAAGGCTGGTTTTCCAGAAAGGTTTGTTTCCCAACAAGGTTGGTTTTCCCACAAGGTTTGTTTTCCCGCAGGGTTTGTTTTCCCACAAGGTTAGTTTTCCCGCAAGGTTTGTTTTCCCACAAGGTTAGTTTTCCCACAAGGTTTGTTTCCCCACAAGGTTTGTTTCCCCACAAGGTTTGTTTTCCCACAAGGATTGTTTTCCCACAAGGTTTGTTTTCCCACTGTGTTGGTTTTCCCAAAAGGTTCGCTTTCCCGCAAGGTTGGTTTTCCCTCAAGGTTGGTTTTCCCGCAGGGTTTGTTTCCCCATAAGGTTGGTTTTCCCAAAAGGTTTGTATTCTCACAAGGTTTGTTTTCCCACTAGGTTGGTTTTCCCACAAGGTTTGGTTTGTTTACCCACAAGGTTTGTTTTCCCCCAAGGTTGGTTTTCCCGCAAGGTTGGTTTTCCCATAAGGTTGGTTTTCCCACAAGGTTGGTTTTCCCGCAAGGTTAGTTTTCCCACAAGGTCTGATTTAACACAATGTTTGTTTTCCCACAAGGTTGGTTTTCCCGAAAGGTTTGTTTCCCCACAAGGTTGGTTTTCCCACAAGGTTGGTTTTCCCGCAGGGTTTGTTTTCCCACAAGGTTAGTTTTCCCGCAAGGTTTGTTTTCCCACAAGGTTGGTTTTCCCGAAAGGTTTGTTTCCCCACAAGGTTGGTTTTCCCACAAGGTTGGTTTTCCCGCAGGGTTTGTTTTCCCACAAGGTTAGTTTTCCCGCAAGGTTTGTTTCCCCACAAGGTTTGTTTTCCCACAAGGTTTGTTTTCCCACTGTGTTGGTTTTCCCAAAAGATTCGCTTTCCCACAAGGTTGGTTTTCCCACAAGGTTGGTTTCCCACAAGGTTGGTTTTCCGCAGGGTTGCTTTCCCCATGAGGTTGGTTTTCCCACAAGGTTTGTTTTCTCACAAGGTTTGTTTTCCCACTAGGTTGTTTTTCCCACTAGTTTGGTTTTCCCACAAGGTTTGTTTTCCCACAAGCTTTGTTTTCCCCCAAGGTTGGTTTTCCCGCAGGGTTTGTTTTCCCACAAGGTTAGTTTTCCCGCAAGGTTTGTTTCCCCACAAGGTTAGTTTTCCCGCAAGGTTTGTTTCCCCACAAGGTTTGTTTTCCCACAAGGTTTGTTTTCCCACTGTGTTGGTTTTCCCAAAAGGTTCGCTTTCCCGCAAGGTTGGTTTTCCCACAAGGTTTGTTTCCCCACAAGGTTTGTTTTCCCATAAGGTTTGTTTCCCCACAAGGTTTGTTTCCCCACAAGGTTTGTTTCCCCACAAGGTTTGTTTTCCCGCAGGGTTGCTTTCCCCATAAGGTTGGTTTTCCCACAAGGTTTGTTTTCCCACAAGGTTTGTTTCCCCACAAGGTTTGTTTCCCCACAAGGTTTGTTTCCCCACAAGGTTTGTTTTCCCACAAGGATTGTTTTCTCACAAGGTTTGTTTTCCCACAAGGTTTGTTTCCCCACAAGGTTTGTTTCCCCACAAGGTTTGTTTTCCCACAAGGTTAGTTTTCCCACAAGGTTTGTTTCCCCACAAGGTTTGTTTCCCCACAAGGTTTGTTTTCCCACAAGGATTGTTTTCTCACAAGGTTTGTTTTCCCACTGTGTTGGATTTCCCAAGAGGTTCGCTTTCCCGCAAGGTTCGCTTTCCCGCAAGGTTGGTTTTCCCACAAGGTTTGTTTCCCCACAAGGTTTGTTTTCCCACAAGGTTTGTTTTCCGACAAGGTTGGTTTTCCCGAAAGGTTTGTTTCCCCACAAGGTTGATTTTCCCACAAGGTTGGTTTTCCCGCAGGGTTTGTTTTCCCACAAGGTTAGTTTTCCCGCAAGGTTTGTTTTCCCACAAGGTTAGTTTTCCCACAAGGTTTGTTTCCCCACAAGGTTTGTTTCCCCACAAGGTTTGTTTTCCCACAAGGATTGTTTTCCCACAAGGTTAGTTTTCCCACAAGGTTTGTTTCCCCACAAGGTTTGTTTCCCCACAAGGTTTGTTTTCCCACAAGGATTGTTTTCCCACAAGGTTTGTTTTCCCACTGTGTTGGTTTTCCCAAAAGGTTCGCTTTCCCGCAAGGTTGGTTTTCCCTCAAGGTTGGTTTTCCCACAAGGTTTGTTTCCCCACAAGGTTTGTTTTCCCACAAGGATTGTTTTCCCACAAGGTTTGTTTTCCCACTGTGTTGGTTTTCCCAAAAGGTTCGCTTTCCCGCAAGGTTGGTTTTCCCTCAAGGTTGGTTTTCCCGCAGGGTTTGTTTCCCCATAAGGTTGGTTTTCCCAAAAGGTTTGTATTCTCACAAGGTTTGTTTTCCCACTAGGTTGGTTTTCCCACAAGGTTTGGTTTGTTTACCCACAAGGTTTGTTTTCCCCCAAGGTTGGTTTTCCCGCAAGGTTGGTTTTCCCATAAGGTTGGTTTTCCCACAAGGTTGGTTTTCCCGCAAGGTTAGTTTTCCCACAAGGTCTGATTTAACACAATGTTTGTTTTCCCACAAGGTTGGTTTTCCCGAAAGGTTTGTTTCCCCACAAGGTTGGTTTTCCCACAAGGTTGGTTTTCCCGCAGGGTTTGTTTTCCCACAAGGTTAGTTTTCCCGCAAGGTTTGTTTTCCCACAAGGTTGGTTTTCCCGAAAGGTTTGTTTCCCCACAAGGTTGGTTTTCCCACAAGGTTGGTTTTCCCGCAGGGTTTGTTTTCCCACAAGGTTAGTTTTCCCGCAAGGTTTGTTTCCCCACAAGGTTTGTTTTCCCACAAGGTTTGTTTTCCCACTGTGTTGGTTTTCCCAAAAGATTCGCTTTCCCACAAGGTTGGTTTTCCCACAAGGTTGGTTTCCCACAAGGTTGGTTTTCCGCAGGGTTGCTTTCCCCATGAGGTTGGTTTTCCCACAAGGTTTGTTTTCTCACAAGGTTTGTTTTCCCACTAGGTTGTTTTTCCCACTAGTTTGGTTTTCCCACAAGGTTTGTTTTCCCACAAGCTTTGTTTTCCCCCAAGGTTGGTTTTCCCGCAGGGTTTGTTTTCCCACAAGGTTAGTTTTCCCGCAAGGTTTGTTTCCCCACAAGGTTAGTTTTCCCGCAAGGTTTGTTTCCCCACAAGGTTTGTTTTCCCACAAGGTTTGTTTTCCCACTGTGTTGGTTTTCCCAAAAGGTTCGCTTTCCAGCAAGGTTGGTTTTCCCACAAGGTTTGTTTCCCCACAAGGTTTGTTTTCCCATAAGGTTTGTTTCCCCACAAGGTTTGTTTCCCCACAAGGTTTGTTTCCCCACAAGGTTTGTTTTCCCGCAGGGTTGCTTTCCCCATAAGGTTGGTTTTCCCACAAGGTTTTGTTTTCCCACAAGGTTTGTTTCCCCACAAGGTTTGTTTCCCCACAAGGTTTGTTTCCCCACAAGGTTTGTTTTCCCACAAGGATTGTTTTCTCACAAGGTTTGTTTTCCCACAAGGTTTGTTTCCCCACAAGGTTTGTTTCCCCACAAGGTTTGTTTTCCCACAAGGTTAGTTTTCCCACAAGGTTTGTTTCCCCACAAGGTTTGTTTCCCCACAAGGTTTGTTTTCCCACAAGGATTGTTTTCTCACAAGGTTTGTTTTCCCACTGTGTTGGATTTCCCAAGAGGTTCGCTTTCCCGCAAGGTTCGCTTTCCCGCAAGGTTGGTTTTCCCACAAGGTTTGTTTCCCCACAAGGTTTGTTTTCCCACAAGGTTTGTTTTCCGACAAGGTTGGTTTTCCCGAAAGGTTTGTTTCCCCACAAGGTTGATTTTCCCACAAGGTTGGTTTTCCCGCAGGGTTTGTTTTCCCACAAGGTTAGTTTTCCCGCAAGGTTTGTTTCCCCACAAGGTTTTTTTTCCCACAAGGTTTGTTTTCCCACTGTGTTGGTTTTCCCAAAAGGTTCGCTTTCCCAAAAGGTTGGTTTTCCCACAAGGTTGGTTTTCCCACAAGGTTGGTTTTCCCGCAGGGTTGCTTCCCCCATAAGGTTGGTTTTCCCAAAAGGTTCGCTTTCCCGCAAGGCTGGTTTTCCCACAAGGTTTGTTTCCCCACAATGTTTGTTTTCTCACAAGGTTTGTTTTCCCACAAGGTGGTTTTCCCGAAAGGTTTGTTTCCCCAGAAGGTTGGTTTTCCCACAAGACTGGTTTTCCCGCAGGATTTGTTTTCCCACAAGGTTAGTTTTCCCGCAAGGTTTGTTTTCCCACAAGGTTAGTTTTCCCACAAGGTTTGTTTCCCCACAAGGTTTGTTTCCCCACAAGGTTTGTTTTCCCACAAGGATTGTTTTCTCACAAGGTTTGTTTTCCCACTGTGTTGGTTTTCCCAAGAGGTTCGCTTTCCCGCAAGGTTCGCTTTCCCGCAAGGTTGATTTTCCCACAAGGTTTGTTTTCTCACAAGGTTTGTGTTCCCACTAGGTTTGTTTCCCCACAAGGTTTGTTTTCTCAAAAGGTTTGTTTTCCCACAAGGTTTGTTTTCCCACAAGGTTTGTTTTCCCACAATGTTTGTTTTGCCACAAGGCTGGTTTTCCAGAAAGGTTTGTTTCCCAACAAGGTTGGTTTTCCCACAAGGTTTGTTTTCCCGCAGGGTTTGTTTTCCCACAAGGTTAGTTTTCCCGCAAGGTTTGTTTTCCCACAAGGTTAGTTTTCCCACAAGGTTTGTTTCCCCACAAGGTTTGTTTCCCCACAAGGTTTGTTTTCCCACAAGGATTGTTTTCCCACAAGGTTTGTTTTCCCACTGTGTTGGTTTTCCCAAAAGGTTCGCTTTCCCGCAAGGTTGGTTTTCCCACAAGGTTGGTTTTCCCGCAGGGTTTGTTTCCCCATAAGGTTGGTTTTCCCAAAAGGTTTGTATTCTCACAAGGTTTGTTTTCCCACTAGGTTGGTTTTCCCACAAGGTTTGGTTTGTTTACCCACAAGGTTTGTTTTCCCCCAAGGTTGGTTTTCCCGCAAGGTTGGTTTTCCCATAAGGTTGGTTTTCCCACAAGGTTGGTTTTCCCGCAAGGTTAGTTTTCCCACAAGGTCTGATTTAACACAATGTTTGTTTTCCCACAAGGTTGGTTTTCCCGAAAGGTTTGTTTCCCCACAAGGTTGGTTTTCCCACAAGGTTGGTTTTCCCGCAGGGTTTGTTTTCCCACAAGGTTAGTTTTCCCGCAAGGTTTGTTTTCCCACAAGGTTGGTTTTCCCGAAAGGTTTGTTTCCCCACAAGGTTGGTTTTCCCACAAGGTTGGTTTTCCCGCTGTTTTCCCACAAGGTTAGTTTTCCCGCAAGGTTTGTTTCCCCACAAGGTTTGTTTTCCCACAAGGTTTGTTTTCCCACTGTGTTGGTTTTCCCAAAAGGTTCGCTTTCCCACAAGGTTGGTTTTCCCACAAGGTTGGTTTCCCACAAGGTTGGTTTTCCGCAGGGTTGCTTTCCCCATGAGGTTGGTTTTCCCACAAGGTTTGTTTTCTCACAAGGTTTGTTTTCCCACTAGGTTGTTTTTCCCACTAGGTTGGTTTTCCCACAAGGTTTGTTTTCCCACAAGCTTTGTTTTCCCCCAAGGTTGGTTTTCCCGCAGGGTTTGTTTTCCCACAAGGTTTGTTTTCCCACAAGGTTTGTTTTCCCACTGTGTTGGTTTTCCCAAAAGATTCGCTTTCCCACAAGGTTGGTTTTCCCACAAGGTTGGTTTCCCACAAGGTTGGTTTTCCCACTAGGTTGTTTTTCCCACTAGGTTGGTTTTCCCACAAGGTTTGTTTTCCCACAAGCTTTGTTTTCCCCCAAGGTTTGTTTTCCCACAAGGTTGGTTTTCCCGAAAGGTTTGTGTTGTTTCTGTGTTGGTTTTTCCAAAAGGTTCGCTTTCCCGCAAGGTTGGTTTTCCCGCAAGGTTGGTTTTCCCACAAGGTTTGTTTTCCCACTGTGTTGGTTTTCCCAAAAGGTTCGCTTTCCCACAAGGTTGGTTTTCCCACAAGGTTGGTTTTCCCGCAGGGTTGCTTTACCCATAAGGTTGGTTTTCCCACAAGGATTGTTTTCTCACAAGGTTTGTTTTCCCACTGTGTTGGATTTCCCAAGAGGTTCGCTTTCCCGCAAGGTTCGCTTTCCCGCAAGGTTGGTTTTCCCACAAGGTTTGTTTCCCCACAAGGTTTGTTTTCCCACAAGGTTTGTTTTCCGACAAGGTTGGTTTTCCCGAAAGGTTTGTTTCCCCACAAGGTTGATTTTCCCACAAGGTTGGTTTTCCCGCAGGGTTTGTTTTCCCACAAGGTTAGTTTTCCCGCAAGGTTTGTTTCCCCACAAGGTTTTTTTTCCCACAAGGTTTGTTTTCCCACTGTGTTGGTTTTCCCAAAAGGTTCGCTTTCCCAAAAGGTTGGTTTTCCCACAAGGTTGGTTTTCCCACAAGGTTGGTTTTCCCGCAGGGTTGCTTTCCCCATAAGGTTGGTTTTCCCAAAAGGTTCGCTTTCCCGCAAGGCTGGTTTTCCCACAAGGTTTGTTTCCCCACAATGTTTGTTTTCTCACAAGGTTTGTTTTCCCACAAGGTTGGTTTTCCCGAAAGGTTTGTTTCCCCAGAAGGTTGGTTTTCCCACAAGACTGGTTTTCCCGCAGGATTTGTTTTCCCACAAGGTTAGTTTTCCCGCAAGGTTTGTTTTCCCACAAGGTTAGTTTTCCCACAAGGTTTGTTTCCCCACAAGGTTTGTTTCCCCACAAGGTTTGTTTTCCCACAAGGATTGTTTTCTCACAAGGTTTGTTTTCCCACTGTGTTGGTTTTCCCAAGAGGTTCGCTTTCCCGCAAGGTTCGCTTTCCCGCAAGGTTGATTTTCCCACAAGGTTTGTTTTCTCACAAGGTTTGTGTTCCCACTAGGTTTGTTTCCCCACAAGGTTTGTTTTCTCAAAAGGTTTGTTTTCCCACAAGGTTTGTTTTCCCACAAGGTTTGTTTTCCCACAATGTTTGTTTTGCCACAAGGCTGGTTTTCCAGAAAGGTTTGTTTCCCAACAAGGTTGGTTTTCCCACAAGGTTTGTTTTCCCGCAGGGTTTGTTTTCCCACAAGGTTAGTTTTCCCGCAAGGTTTGTTTTCCCACAAGGTTAGTTTTCCCACAAGGTTTGTTTCCCCACAAGGTTTGTTTCCCCACAAGGTTTGTTTTCCCACAAGGATTGTTTTCCCACAAGGTTTGTTTTCCCACTGTGTTGGTTTTCCCAAAAGGTTCGCTTTCCCGCAAGGTTGGTTTTCCCACAAGGTTGGTTTTCCCGCAGGGTTTGTTTCCCCATAAGGTTGGTTTTCCCAAAAGGTTTGTATTCTCACAAGGTTTGTTTTCCCACTAGGTTGGTTTTCCCACAAGGTTTGGTTTGTTTACCCACAAGGTTTGTTTTCCCCCAAGGTTGGTTTTCCCGCAAGGTTGGTTTTCCCATAAGGTTGGTTTTCCCACAAGGTTGGTTTTCCCGCAAGGTTAGTTTTCCCACAAGGTCTGATTTAACACAATGTTTGTTTTCCCACAAGGTTGGTTTTCCCGAAAGGTTTGTTTCCCCACAAGGTTGGTTTTCCCACAAGGTTGGTTTTCCCGCAGGGTTTGTTTTCCCACAAGGTTAGTTTTCCCGCAAGGTTTGTTTTCCCACAAGGTTGGTTTTCCCGAAAGGTTTGTTTCCCCACAAGGTTGGTTTTCCCACAAGGTTGGTTTTCCCGCAGGGTTTGTTTTCCCACAAGGTTAGTTTTCCCGCAAGGTTTGTTTCCCCACAAGGTTTGTTTTCCCACAAGGTTTGTTTTCCCACTGTGTTGGTTTTCCCAAAAGGTTCGCTTTCCCACAAGGTTGGTTTTCCCACAAGGTTGGTTTCCCACAAGGTTGGTTTTCCGCAGGGTTGCTTTCCCCATGAGGTTGGTTTTCCCACAAGGTTTGTTTTCTCACAAGGTTTGTTTTCCCACTAGGTTGTTTTTCCCACTAGGTTGGTTTTCCCACAAGGTTTGTTTTCCCACAAGCTTTGTTTTCCCCCAAGGTTGGTTTTCCCGCAGGGTTTGTTTTCCCACAAGGTTTGTTTTCCCACAAGGTTTGTTTTCCCACTGTGTTGGTTTTCCCAAAAGATTCGCTTTCCCACAAGGTTGGTTTTCCCACAAGGTTGGTTTCCCACAAGGTTGTTTTTCCCACTAGGTTGTTTTTCCCACTAGGTTGGTTTTCCCACAAGGTTTGTTTTCCCACAAGCTTTGTTTTCCCCCAAGGTTTGTTTTCCCACAAGGTTGGTTTTCCCGAAAGGTTTGTGTTGTTTCTGTGTTGGTTTTTCCAAAAGGTTCGCTTTCCCGCAAGGTTGGTTTTCCCGCAAGGTTGGTTTTCCCACAAGGTTTGTTTTCCCACTGTGTTGGTTTTCCCAAAAGGTTCGCTTTCCCACAAGGTTGGTTTTCCCACAAGGTTGGTTTTCCCGCAGGGTTGCTTTACCCATAAGGTTGGTTTTCCCACAAGGTTTGTTTTCTCACAAGGTTTGTTTTCCCACTAGGTTGTTTTTCCCATAAGGTTTGTTTCCCCACAAGGTTTGTTTTCCCACTAGGTTTGTTTTCCCATAAGGTTGGTTTTCCCACAAGGTTTGTTTTCTCACAAGGTTTGTTTTCCCACTAGGTTTGTTTCCCCACAAGGTTTGTTTTCTCACAAGGTTTGTTTTCCCACAAGGTTTGTTTTCCCACAAGGTTTGTTTTCCCACAAGGTTTGTTTTCCCACAAGGTTTGTTTTCCCACAAGGTTTGTTTTCCCGAAAGGTTTGTTTCCCCACAAGGTTGGTTTTCCCACAAGGTTGGTATTCCCGCAGGGTTTGTTTTCCCACAAGTTTAGTTTTCCCGCAAGGTTTGTTTCCCCACAAGGTTTGTTTTCCCACAAGGATTGTTTTCCCACTAGGTTTGTTTCCCCACAAGGTTTGTTTTCCCACAAGGTTTTTTTTCCCCCAAGGTTGGTTTTCCCGCAAGGTTGGTTTTCCCACAAGGTTTGTTTTCCCACTGTGTTGGTTTTCCCAAAAGGTTCGCTTTCCCACAAGGTTGGTTTTCCCACAAGGTTGGTTTTCCCGCAGGGTTGGTTTTCCCACAAGGTTTGTGTTCCCACTGTGTTGATTTTCCCAAAAGGTTCGCTTTCCCACAAGGTTGGTTTTCCCACAAGGTTGGTTTTCCCGCAGGGTTGCTTTCCCCATAAGGTTTGTTTTCCCACAAGGTTTGTTTTCCCACAAGGTTTGTTTTCCCACAAGGTTTGTTTTCCCGAAAGGTTTGTTTCCCCACAAGGTTGGTTTTCCCACAAGGTTGGTTTTCCCGCAGGGTTTGTTTTCCCACAAGGTTAGTTTTCCCGCAAGATTTGTTTTCCCACAAGGTTAGTTTTCTCACAAGGTTTGTTTCCCCACAAGGTTTGTTTCCCCACAAGGTTTGTTTTCCCACAAGGATTGTTTTCTCACAAGGTTTGTTTTCCCACTGTGTTGGTTTTTCCAAAAGGTTCGCTTTCCCGCAAGGTTGGTTTTCCCACAAGGTTGGTTTTCCCGCAGGGTTTGTTTCCCCATAAGGTTGGTTTTCCCACAAGGTTTGTTTTCTCACAAGGTTTGTTTTCCCACAAGGTTTGTTTTCCCACAAGGTTTGTTTTCCCACAAGGTTCGTTTTCCCGCAGGGTTTGTTTTCCCACAAGGTTAGTTTTCCCGAAAGGTTTGTTTCCCCACAAGGTTGGTTTTCCCACAAGGTTGGTTTTCCCGCAGGGTTTGTTTTCCCACAAGGTTAGTTTCCCCGAAAGTTTTTTTTCCCCCCAAGGTTTGTTTTCCCACAAGGATTATTTTCTCACAAGGTTTGTTTTCCCACTAGCTTTGTTTCCCCACAAGGTTTGTTTTCCCCCAAGGTTGGTTTTCCCGCAAGTTGGTTTTCCCACAAGGTTTTTTTTCCCACTGTGTTGGTTTTCCCAAAAGGTTCGCTTTCCCACAAGGTTGGTTTTCCCATAAGGTTGGTTTTCCCGCAGGGTTGCTTTCCCCATAAGGTTGGTTTTCCCACAAGGTTTGTTTTCCCAAAAGGCTAGTTTTCCCACAAGGTTTGTTTCCCCACAAGGTTTGTTTACCCACAAGGTTTGTTTTCCCACAAGGATTGTTTTCTCACAAGGTTTGTTTTCCCACTGTGTTGGTTTTCCCAAAAGGTTCGCTTTCCCGCAAGGTTGGTTTTCCCACAAGGTTGGTTTTCCCGCAGGGTTTGTTTCCCCATAAGGTTGGTTTTCCCACAAGGTTTGTTTTCTCACAAGGTTTGTTTTCCCACAAGGTTTGTTTTCCCACAAGGTTTGTTTTCCCACAAGGTTCGTTTTCCCGCAGGGTTTGTTTTCCCACAAGGTTAGTTTTCCCACAAGGATTGTTTTCTCACAAGGTTTGTTTTCCCACTAGGTTTGTTTCCCCACAAGGTTTGTTTTCCCACAAGGTTTCTTTTCCCCCAAGGTTGGTTTTCCCGCAAGTTTGGTTTTCCCACAAGGTTTTTTTCCCACTGTGTTGGTTTTCCCGCAGGGTTTGTTTTCCCACAAGGTTAGTTTCCCCGCAAGGTTTGTTTCCCCCCAAGGTTTGTTTTCCCACAAGGATTGTTTTCTCACAAGGTTTGTTTTCCCACTAGGTTTGTTTCCCCACAAGGTTTGTTTTCCCACAAGGTTTCTTTTCCCCCAAGGTTGGTTTTCCCGCAAGGTTGGTTTTCCCACAAGGTTTTTTTCCCACTGTGTTGGTTTTCCCAAAAGGTTCGCTTTCCCGCAAGGTTGGTTTTCCCACAAGGTTGGTTTTCCCGCAGGGTTTGTTTCCCCATAAGGTTTGTTTTCCCACAAGGTTTGTTTTCTCACAATTTTTGTTTTCCCACAAGGTTTGTTTTCCCACAAGGTTAGTTTTCCCGAAAGGTTTGTTTCCCCACAAGGTTGGTTTTCCCACAAGGTTGGTTTTCCCGCAGGGTTTGTTTTCCCACTAGGTTTGTTTCCCCACAAGGTTTGTTTTCCCCCAAGGTTGGTTTTCCCGCAAGGTTGGTTTTCCCACAAGGTTTTTTTTCCCACTGTGTTGGTTTTCCCAAAAGGTTCGCTTTCCCACAAGGTTGGTTTTCCCATAAGGTTGGTTTTCCCGCAGGGTTGCTTTCCCCATAAGGTTGGTTTTCCCACAAGGTTTGTTTTCCCAAAAGGCTAGTTTTCCCACAAGGTTTGTTTCCCCACAAGGTTTGTTTACCCACAAGGTTTGTTTTCACACAAGGATTGTTTTCTCACAAGGTTTGTTTTCCGACTGTGTTGGTTTTCCCAAAAGGTTCGCTTTCCCGCAAGGTTGGTTTTCCCACAAGGTTGGTTTTCCCGCAGGGTTTGTTTCCCCATAAGGTTGGTTTTCCCACAAGGTTTGTTTTCTCACAAGGTTTGTTTTCCCACAAGGTTTGTTTTCCCACAAGGTTTGTTTTCCCACAAGGTTCGTTTTCCCGCAGGGTTTGTTTTCCCACAAGGTTAGTTTTCCCGAAAGGTTTGTTTCCCCACAAGGTTGGTTTTCCCGCAGGGTTTGTTTTCCCACAAGGTTAGTTTCCCCGCAAGGTTTGTTTCCCCCCAAGGTTTGTTTTCCCACAAGGATTGTTTTCTCACAAGGTTTGTTTTCCCACTAGGTTTGTTTCCCCACAAGGTTTGTTTTCCCACAAGGTTTCTTTTCCCCCAAGGTTGGTTTTCCCGCAAGGTTGGTTTTCCCACAAGGTTTTTTTCCCACTGTGTTGGTTTTCCCAAAAGGTTCGCTTTCCCGCAAGGTTGGTTTTCCCACAAGGTTGGTTTTCCCGCAGGGTTTGTTTCCCCATAAGGTTTGTTTTCCCACAAGGTTTGTTTTCTCACAAGGTTTGTTTTCCCACAAGGTTTGTTTTCCCACAAGGTTTGTTTTCCCACAAGGTTCGTTTTCCCGCAGGGTTTGTTTTCCCACAAGGTTAGTTTTCCCGAAAGGTTTGTTTCCCCACAAGGTTGGTTTTCCCACAAGGTTGGTTTTCCCGCAGGGTTTGTTTTCCCACAAGCTTTGTTTTCCCCCAAGGTTGGTTTTCCCGCAAGGTTGGTTTTCCCACAAGGTTTGTTTTCCCATTGTGTTGGTTTTCCCAAAAGGTTCGCTTTCCCGCAAGGTTGGTTTTCCCACAAGGTTTGTTTCCCCACAAGGTTTGTTTTCCCATAAGGTTTGTTTTCCCACAAGGTTTGTTTTCCCACAAGGTTTGTTTTCCCACAAGGTTTGTTTTCACACAAGGTTGGTTTTCCCGCAAGGTTGGTTTTCCCACAAGGTTTGTGTTCCCGCTGTGTTGGTTTTCCCAAAAGGTTCGCTTTCCCACAAGGTTGGTTTTCCCACAAGGTTGGTTTTCCCGCAGGGTTGCTTTCCCCATAAGGTTTGTTTTCCCACAAGGTTTGTTTTCCCACAAGGTTTGTTTTCCCACAAGGTTTGTTTTCCCGAAAGGTTTGTTTCCCCACAAGGTTGGTTTTCCCACAAGGTTGGTTTTCCCGCAGGGTTTGTTTTCCCACAAGGTTAGTTTTCCCGCAAGGTTTGTTTTCCCACAAGGTTAGTTTTCCCACAAGGTTTGTTTCCCCACAAGGTTTGTTTCCCCACAAGGTTTGTTTTCCCACAAGGATTGTTTTCTCACAAGGTTTGTTTTCCCACTGTGTTGGTTTTCCCAAAAGGTTCGCTTTCCCGCAAGGTTGGTTTTCCCACAAGGTTGGTTTTCCCGCAGGGTTTGTTTCCCCATAAGGTTGGTTTTCCCACAAGTTTCGTTTTCCCGCAGGGTTTGTTTTCCCACAAGGTTAGTTTCCCCGAAAGGTTTGTTTCCCCACAAGGTTTGTTTTCCCACAAGGGTTGTTTTCTCACAAGGTTTGTTTTCCCGCTAGGTTTGTTTCCTCACAAGGTGTGTTTTCCCACAAGGTTTGTTTTCCCCAAAGGTTGGTTTTCCCGCATGGTTTGTTTTCCCACAAGGTTTGTTTTCCCACTGTGTTGGTTTTCCCAAAAGGTTCGCTTTCCCACAAGGTTGGTTTTCCCACAAGGTTGGTTTTCCCGCAGGGTTGCTTTCCCCATAAGGTTTGTTTTCCCACAAGGTTTGTTTTCCCACAAGGTTTGTTTTCCCACAAGGTTTGTTTTCCCGAAAGGTTTGTTTCCCCACAAGGTTGGTTTTCCCACAAGGTTGGTTTTCCCGCAGGGTTTGTTTTCCCACAAGGTTAGTTTTCCCGCAAGGTTTGTTTTCCCACAAGGTTAGTATTCCCACAAGGTTTGTTTCCCCACAAGGTTTGTTTCCCCACAAGGTTTGTTTTCCCACAAGGATTGTTTTCTCACAAGGTTTGTTTTCCCACTGTGTTGGTTTTCCCAAAAGGTTCGCTTTCCCGCAAGGTTGGTTTTCCCACAAGGTTGGTTTTCCCGCAGGGTTTGTTTCCCCATAAGGTTTGTTTTCCCACAAGGTTTGTTTTCTCACAAGGTTTGTTTTCCCACAAGGTTTGTTTTCCCACAAGGTTTGTTTTCCCACAAGGTTCGTTTTCCCGCAGGCTTTGTTTTCCCACAAGGTTAGTTTTCCCGAAAGGTTTGTTTCCCCACAAGGTTGGTTTTCCCACAAGGTTGGTTTTCCCGCAGGGTTTGTTTTCCCACAAGCTTTGTTTTCCCCCAAGGTTGGTTTTCCCGCAAGGTTGGTTTTCCCACAAGGTTTGTTTTCCCACTGTGTTGGTTTTCCCAAAAGGTTCGCTTTCCCGCAAGGTTGGTTTTCCCACAAGGTTTGTTTCCCCACAAGGTTTGTTTTCCCATAAGGTTTGTTTTCCCACAAGGTTTGTTTTCCCACAAGGTTTGTTTTCCCACAAGGTTTGTTTTCCCACAAGGTTGGTTTTCCCGCAAGGTTGGTTTTCCCACAAGGTTTGTGTTCCCACTGTGTTGGTTTTCCCAAAAGGTTCGCTTTCCCACAAGGTTGGTTTTCCCACAAGGTTGGTTTTCCCGCAGGGTTGCTTTCCCCATAAGGTTTGTTTTCCCACAAGGTTTGTTTTCCCACAAGGTTTGTTTTCCCACAAGGTTTGTTTTCCCGAAAGGTCTGTTTCCCCACAAGGTTGGTTTTCCCACAAGGTTGGTTTTCCCGCAGGGTTTGTTTTCCCACAAGGTTAGTTTTCCCGCAAGGTTTGTTTTCCCACAAGGTTAGTTTTCCCACAAGGTTTGTTTCCCCACAAGGTTTGTTTTCCCACAAGGTTTGTTTTCCCACAAGGTTTGTTTTCCCACAAGGTTTGTTTTCCCGAAAGGTTTGTTTTCCCACAAGGATTGTTTTCTCACAAGGTTTGTTTTCCCACTGTGTTGGTTTTCCCAAAAGGTTCGCTTTCCCGCAAGGTTGGTTTTCCCACAAGGTTGGTTTTCCCGCAGGGTTTGTTTCCCCATAAGGTTGGTTTTCCCACAAGGTTCGCTTTCCCACAAGGTTGGTTTTCCCACAAGGTTTGTTTTCCCACAAGGGTTGTTTTCTCACAAGGTTTGTTTCCCCACTAGGTTTGTTTCCTCACAAGGTGTGTTTTCCCACAAGGTTTGTTTTCCCCAAAGGTTGGTTTTCCCGCATGGTTGGTTTTCCCACAAGGTTTGTTTTCCCACAGTGTTGGTTTTCCCAAAAGGTTCGCTTTCCCACAAGGTTGGTTTTCCCACAAGGTTGGTTTTCCCGCAGGGTTTGTTTCCCCACAAGGTTGGTTTTCCCGCAGGGTTGCTTTCCCCATAAGGTTTGTTTTCCCACAAGGTTTGTTTTCCCACAAGGTTTGTTTTCCCACAAGGTTTGTTTTCCCGAAAGGTTTGTTTCCCCACAAGGTTTGTTTCCCCACAAGGTTGGTTTTCCCACAAGGTTGGTTTTCCCGCAAGGTTTGTTTTCCCACAAGGTTAGTTTTCCCGCAAGGTTTGTTTTCCCACAAGGTTAGTTTTCCCACAAGGTTTGTTTTCCCACAAGGTTTGTTTTCCCACAAGGTTTGTTTTCCCACAAGGTTTGTTTTCCCGAAAGGTTTGTTTCCCCACAAGGTTGGTTTTCCCACAAGGTTGGTTTTCCCGCAGGGTTTGTTTTCCCACAAGGTTAGTTTTCCCGCAAGGTTTGTTTTCCCACAAGGTTGGTTTTCCCACAAGGTTTGTTTCCCCACAAGGTTTGTTTTCCCACAAGGTTTGTTTTCTCACAAGGTTTGTTTTCCCACAAGGTTTGTTTTCCCGCAGGGTTTGTTTTCCCACAAGGTTAGTTTTCCCGAAAGGTTTGTTTCCTCACAAGGTTGGTTTTCCCACAAGGTTGGTTTTCCCGCAGGGTTTGTTTTCCCACAAGGTTAGTTTCCCCGCAAGGTTTGTTTCCCCCCAAGGTTTGTTTTCCCACAAGGATTGTTTTCTCACAAGGTTTGTTTTCCCACTAGGTTTGTTTCCCCACAAGGTTTGTTTTCCCCCAAGGTTGGTTTTCCCGCAAGGTTGGTTTTCCCACAAGGTTTTTTTCCCACTGTGTTGGTTTTCCCAAAAGGTTCGCTTTCCCACAAGGTTGGTTTTCCCATAAGGTTGGTTTTCCCGCAGGGTTGCTTTCCCCATAAGGTTCGTTTTCCCGCAGGGTTTGTTTTCCCACAAGGTTAGTTTTCCCGAAAGGTTTGTTTCCCCACAAGGTTGGTTTTCCCGCAGGGTTTGTTTTCCCACAAGGTTAGTTTCCCCGCAAGGTTTGTTTCCCCCCAAGCTTTGTTTTCCCACAAGGATTGTTTTCTCACAAGGTTTGTTTTCCCACTAGGTTTGTTTCCCCACAAGGTTTGTTTTCCCCCAAGGTTGGTTTTCCCGCAAGGTTGGTTTTCCCACAAGGTTTTTTTCCCACTGTGTTGGTTTTCCCAAAAGGTTCGCTTTCCCACAAGGTTGGTTTTCCCATAAGGTTGGTTTTCCCGCAGGGTTGCTTTCCCCATAAGGTTGGTTTTCCCACAAGGTTTGTTTTCCCACAAGGCTAGTTTTCCCGAAAGGTTTGTTTCCCCACAAGGTTTGTTTTCCCACAAGGGTTGTTTTCTCACAAGGTTTGTTTTCCCCAAAGGTTGGTTTTCCCGCATGGTTGGTTTTCCCACAAGGTTTGTTTTCCCACTGTGTTGGTTTTCCCAAAAGGTTCGCTTTCCCACTAGGTTGGTTTTCCCATAAGGTTGGTTTTCCCGCAGGGTTGCTTTCCCCATAAGGTTGGTTTTCCCGCAGGGTTTGTTTTCCCACAAGGTTAGTTTCCCCGAAAGGTTTGTTTCCCCACAAGGTTTGTTTTCCCACAAGGGTTGTTTTCTCACAAGGTTTGTTTTCCCACTAGGTTTGTTTCCTCACAAGGTTTGTTTTCCCACAAGGTTTGTTTTCCCACAAGGTTGATTTTCCCGCAAGGTTGGTTTTCCCACAAGGTTTGTGTTCCCACTGTGTTGGTTTTCCCAAAAGGTTCGCTTTCCCAAAAGGTTGGTTTTCCCACAAGGTTTGTTTTCTCACAAGGTTTGTTTTCCCACAAGGTTTGTTTTCCCGCAGGGTTTGTTTTCTCACAAGCTTAGTTTTCCCGAAAGGTTTGTTTCCCCACAAGGTTGGTTTTCCCACAAGGTTGGTTTTCCCGCAGGGTTTGTTTTCCCACAAGGTTAGTTTCCCCGCAAGGTTTGTTTCCCCCCAAGGTTTGTTTTCCCACAAGGATTGTTTTCTCACAAGGTTTGTTTTCCCACTAGGTTTGTTTCCCCACAAGGTTTGTTTTCCCCCAAGGTTGGTTTTCCCGCAAGGTTGGTTTTCCCACAAGGTTTTTTTCCCACTGTGTTGGTTTTCCCAAAAGGTTCGCTTTCCCACAAGGTTGGTTTTCCCATAAGGTTGGTTTTCCCGCAGGGTTGCTTTCCCCATAAGGTTCGTTTTCCCGCAGGGTTTGTTTTCCCACAAGGTTAGTTTTCCCGAAAGGTTTGTTTCCCCACAAGGCTGGTTTTCCCACAAGGTTGGTTTTCCCGCAGGGTTTGTTTTCCCACAAGGTTAGTTTCCCCGCAAGGTTTGTTTCCCCCCAAGGTTTGTTTTCCCACAAGGATTGTTTTCTCACAAGGTTTGTTTTCCCACTAGGTTTGTTTCCCCACAAGGTTTGTTTTCCCCCAAGGTTGGTTTTCCCGCAAGGTTGGTTTTCCCACAAGTTTTTTTTCCCACTGTGTTGGTTTTCCCAAAAGGTTCGCTTTCCCACAAGGTTGGTTTTCCCATAAGGTTGGTTTTCCCGCAGGGTTGCTTTCCCCATAAGGTTGGTTTTCCCACAAGGTTTGTTTTCCCACAAGGCTAGTTTTCCCGAAAGGTTTGTTTCCCCACAAGGTTTGTTTTCCCACAAGGGTTGTTTTCTCACAAGGTTTGTTTTCCCCAAAGGTTGGTTTTCCCGCATGGTTGGTTTTCCCACAAGGTTTGTTTTCCCACTGTGTTGGTTTTCCCAAAAGGTTCGCTTTCCCACAAGGTTGGTTTTCCCATAAGGTTGATTTTCCCGCAGGGTTGCTTTCCCCATAAGGTTGGTTTTCCCGCAGGGTTTGTTTTCCCACAAGGTTAGTTTCTCCGAAAGGTTTGTTTCCCCACAAGGTTTGTTTTCCCACAAGGGTTGTTTTCTCACAAGTTTTGTTTTCCCACTAGGTTTGTTTCCTCACAAGGTGTGTTTTCCCACAAGGTTTGTTTTCCCCAAAGGTTGGTTTTCCCGCATGGTTGGTTTTCCCACAAGGTTTGTTTTCCCACTGTGTTGGTTTTCCCAAAAGGTTCGCTTTCCCACAAGGTTGGTTTTCCCACAAGGTTGGTTTTCCCGCAGGGTTGCTTTCCCCATAAGGTTTGTTTTCCCACAAGGTTTGTTTTCCCACAAGGTTTGTTTTCCCACAAGGTTTGTTTTCCCGAAAGGTTTGTTTCCCCACAAGGTTGGTTTTCCCACAAGGTTGGTTTTCCCGCAGGGTTTGTTTTCCCACAAGGTTAGTTTTCCCGCAAGGTTTGTTTTCCCACAAGGTTGGTTTTCCCACAAGGTTGGTTTTCCCGCAGGGTTTGTTTTCCCACAAGGTTAGTTTCCCCGCAAGGTTTGTTTCCCCCCAAGGTTTGTTTTCCCACAAGGATTGTTTTCTCACAAGGTTTGTTTTCCCACTAGGTTTGTTTCCCCACAAGGTTTGTTTTCCCCCAAGGTTGGTTTTCCCGCAAGGTTGGTTTTCCCACAAGGTTTTTTTCCCACTGTGTTGGTTTTCCCAAATGGTTCGCTTTCCCACAAGGTTGGTTTTCCCATAAGGTTGGTTTTCCCGCAGGGTTGCTTTCCCCATAAGGTTGGTTTTCCCACAAGGTTTGTTTTCCCACAAGGCTAGTTTTCCCGAAAGGTTTGTTTCCCCACAAGGTTTGTTTTCCCACAAGGGTTGTTTTCTCACAAGGTTTGTTTTCCCCAAAGGTTGGTTTTCCCTCATGGTTGGTTTTCCCACAAGGTTTGTTTTCCCACTGTGTTGGTTTTCCAAAAAGGTTCGCTTTCCCACAAGGTTGGTTTTCCCGCAGGGTTGCTTTCCCCATAAGGTTGGGTTTCCCACATGGTTTGTTTTCTCACAAGGTTTGTTTTCCCACTAGGTTGTTTTTCCCACTAGGTTGGTTTTCCCACAAGGTTTGTTTTCCCACAAGCTTTGTTTTCCCCCAAGGTTGGTTTTCCCGCAAGGTTGGTTTTCCCACAAGGTTTGTTTTCCCACTGTGTTGGTTTTTCCCAAAAGGTTCGCTTTCCCGCAAGGTTGGTTTTCCCACAAGGTTTGTTTCCCCACAAGGTTTGCTTTCCCATAAGGTTTGTTTTCCCACAAGGTTTTGTTTTCCCACAAGGTTTGTTTTCCCACAAGGTTTGTTTTCCCACAAGGTTGGTTTTCCCGCAAGGTTGGTTTTCCCACAAGGTTTGTGTTCCCACTGTGTTGGTTTTCCCAAAAGGTTCGCTTTCCCACAAGGATGGTTTTCCCACAAGGTTTGTTTTCTCACAAGGTTTGTTTTCCCACAAGGTTTGTTTTCCCGCAGGGTTTGTTTTCCCACAAGGTTAGTTTTCCCGAAAGGTTTGTTTCCCCACAAGGTTGGTTTTCCCACAAGGTTGGTTTTCCCGCAGGGTTTGTTTTCCCACAAGGTTAGTTTCCCCGCAAGGTTTGTTTCCCCCCAAGGTTTGTTTTCCCACAAGAATTGTTTTCTCACAAGGTTTGTTTTCCCACTAGGTTTGTTTCCCCACAAGGTTTGTTTTCCCCCAAGGTTGGTTTTCCCGCAAGGTTGGTTTTCCCCACAAGGTTTTTTTCCCACTGTGTTGGTTTTCCCAAAAGGTTCGCTTTCCCACAAGGTTGGTTTTCCCATAAGGTTGGTTTTCCCGCAGGGTTGCTTTCCCCATAAGGTTCGTTTTCCCGCAGGGTTTGTTTTCCCACAAGGTTAGTTTTCCCGAAAGGTTTGTTTCCCCACAAGGTTGGTTTTCCCACAAGGTTGGTTTTCCCGCAGGGTTTGTTTTCCCACAAGGTTAGTTTCCCCGCAAGGTTTGTTTCCCCCCAAGGTTTGTTTTCCCACGAGGATTGTTTTCTCACAAGGTTTGTTTTCCCACTAGGTTTGTTTCCCCACAAGGTTTGTTTTCCCCCAAGGTTGGTTTTCCCGCAAGGTTGGTTTTCCCACAAGGTTTTTTTCCCACTGTGTTGGTTTTCCCAAAAGGTTCGCTTTCCCACAAGGTTGGTTTTCCCATAAGGTTGGTTTTCCCGCAGGGTTGCTTTCCCCATAAGGTTGGTTTTCCCACAAGGTTTGTTTTCCCACAAGGCTAGTTTTCCCGAAAGGTTTGTTTCCCCACAAGGTTTGTTTTCCCACAAGGGTTGTTTTTCTCACAAGGTTTGTTTTCCCCAAAGGTTTGTTTTCCCGCATGGTTGGTTTTCCAACAAGGTTTGTTTTCCCACTGTGTTGGTTTTCCCAAAAGGTTCGCTTTCCCACAAGGTTGGTTTTCCCATAAGGTTGGTTTTCCCGCAGGGTTGCTTTCCCCATAAGGTTCGTTTTCCCGCAGGGTTTGTTTTCCCACAAGGTTAGTTTCCCCGAAAGGTTTGTTTCCCCACAAGGTTTGTTTTCCCACAAGGGTTGTTTTCTCACAAGGTTTGTTTTCCCACTAGGTTTGTTTCCTCACAAGGTTGGTTTTCCCATAAGGTTGGTTTTCCCGCAGGGTTGCTTTCCCCATAAGGTTCGTTTTCCCGCAGGGTTTGTTTTCCCACAAGGTTAGTTTTCCCGAAAGGATTGTTTCCCCACAAGGTTGGTTTTCCCACAAGGTTTGTTTTCCCACAAGCTTTGTTTTCCCCCAAGGTTGGTTTTCCCGCAAGGTTGGTTTTCCCACAAGGTTTGTTTTCCCACTGTGTTGGTTTTCCCAAAAGGTTCGCTTTCCCGCAAGGTTGGTTTTCCCACAAGGTTTGTGTTCCCACTGTGTTGGTTTTCCCAAAAAGTTCGCTTTCCCATAAGGTTGGTTTTCCCACAAGGTTTGTTTTCTCACAAGGTTTGTTTTCCCACAAGGTTTGTTTTCCCACAAGGTTTGTTTTCCCACAAGGTTCGTTTTCCCGCAGGGTTTGTTTTCCCACAAGGTTAGTTTTCCCGAAAGGTTTGTTTCCCCACAAGGTTGGTTTTCCCACAAGGTTGGTTTTCCCGCAGGGTTTGTTTTCCCACAAGGTTAGTTTCCCCGCAAGGTTTGTTTCCCCCCAAGGTTTGTTTTCCCACAAGGATTGTTTTCTCACAAGGTTTGTTTTCCCACTAGGTTTGTTTCCCCACAAGGTTTGTTTTCCCCCAAGGTTGGTTTTCCCGCAAGGTTGGTTTTCCCACAAGGTTTTTTTCCCACTGTGTTGGTTTTCCCAAAAGGTTCGCTTTCCCACAAGGTTGGTTTTCCCATAAGGTTGGTTTTCCCGCAGGGTTGCTTTCCCCATAAGGTTGGTTTTCCCACAAGGTTTGTTTTCCCACAAGGCTAGTTTTCCCACAAGGTTTGTTTCCCCACAAGGTTTGTTTCCCCACAAGGTTTTGTTTTCCCACAAGGATTGTTTTCTCACAAGGTTTGTTTTCCCACTGTGTTGGTTTTCCCAAAAGGTTCGCTTTCCCGCAAGGTTGGTTTTCCCACAAGGTTGGTTTTCCCGCAGGGTTTGTTTCCCCATAAGGTTGGTTTTCCCACAAGGTTTGTTTCCTCACAAGGTTTGTTTTCCCACAAGGTTTGTTTTCCCACAAGGTTTGTTTTCCCACAAGGTTCGTTTTCCCGCAGGGTTTGTTTTCCCACAAGGTTAGTTTTCCCGAAAGGTTTGTTTCCCCACAAGGTTGGTTTTCCCGCAGGGTTTGTTTTCCCACAAGGTTAGTTTCCCCGCAAGGTTTGTTTCCCCCCAAGGTTTGTTTTCCCACAAGGATTGTTTTCTCACAAGGTTTGTTTTCCCACTAGGTTTATTTCCCCACAAGGTGTTTTCCCACAAGGTTTCTTTTCCCCCAAGGTTGGTTTTCCCGCAAGGTTGGTTTTCCCACAAGGTTTTTTTCCCACTGTGTTGGTTTTCCCAAAAGGTTCGCTTTCCCGCAAGGTTGGTTTTCCCACAAGGTTGGTTTTCCCGCAGGGTTTGTTTCCCCATAAGGTTTGTTTTCCCACAAGGTTTGTTTTCTCACAAGGTTTGTTTTCCCACAAGGTTTGTTTTCACACAAGGTTTGTTTTCCCACAAGGTTCGTTTTCCCGCAGGGTTTGTTTTCCCACAAAGTTAGTTTTCCCGAAAGGTTTGTTTCCCCACAAGGTTGGTTTTCCCACAAGGTTGGTTTTCCCACAAGGTTGGTTTTCCCACAAGGTTTGTTTTCCCACTGTGTTGGTTTTCCCAAAAGGTTCGCTTTCCCGCAAGGTTGGTTTTCCCACAAGGTTTGTTTCCCCACAAGGTTTGTTTTCCCATAAGGTTTGTTTTCCCACAAGGTTTGTTTTCCCACAAGGTTTGTTTTCCCACAAGGTTTGTTTTCCCACAAGGTTGGTTTTCCCGCAAAGTTGGTTTTCCCACAAGGTTTGTGTTCCCACTGTGTTGGTTTTCCCAAAAGGTTCGCTTTCCCACATGGTTGGTTTTCCCACAAGGTTGGTTTTCCCGCAGGGTTGCTTTCCCCATAAGGTTTGTTTTCCCACAAGGTTTGTTTTCCCCACAAGGTTGGTTTTCCCACAAGGTTTGTTTTCCCGAAAGGTTTGTTTCCCCACAAGGTTGGTTTTCCCACAAGGTTGGTTTTCCCGCAGGGTTTGTTTTCCCACAAGGTTAGTTTTCCCGGAAGGTTTGTTTTCCCACAAGGTTAGTTTTCCCACAAGGTTTGTTTCCCCACAAGGTTTGTTTCCCCACAAGGTTTGTTTTCCCACAAGGATTGTTTTCTCACAAGGTTTGTTTTCCCACTGTGTTGGTTTTCCCAAAAGGTTCGCTTTCCCGCAAGGTTGGTTTTCCCACAAGGTTGGTTTTCCCGCAGGGTTTGTTTCCCCATAAGGTTGGTTTTCCCACAAGGTTCGTTTTCCCGCAGGGTTTGTTTTCCCACAAGGTTAGTTTCCCCGAAAGGTTTGTTTCCCCACAAGGTTTGTTTTCCCACAAGGGTTGTTTTCTCACAAGGTTTGTTTTCCCACTAGGTTTGTTTCCTCACAAGGTGTGTTTTCCCACAAGGTTTGTTTTCCCCAAAGGTTGGTTTTCCCGCATGGTTGGTTTTCCCACAAGGTTTGTTTTCCCACTGTGTTGGTTTTCCCAAAAGGTTCGCTTTCCCACAAGGTTGGTTTTCCCACAAGGTTGGTTTTCCCCGCAGGGTTGCTTTCCCGATAAGGTTTGTTTTCCCACAAGGTTTGTTTTCCCACAAGGTTTGTTTTCCCACAATGTTTGTTTTCCCGAAAGGTTTGTTTCCCCACAAGGTTGGTTTTCCCACAAGGTTGGTTTTCCCGCAGGGTTTGTTTTCCCACAAGGTTAGTTTTCCCGCAAGGTTTGTTTTCCCACAAGGTTAGTTTTCCCACAAGGTTTGTTTCCCCACAAGGTTTGTTTCCCCACAAGGTTTCATTTCCCACAAGGATTGTTTTCTCACAAGGTTTGTTTTCCCACTGTGTTGGTTTTCCCAAAAGGTTCGCTTTCCCGCAAGGTTGGTTTTCCCACAAGGTTGGTTTTCCCGCAGGGTTTGTTTCCCCATAAGGTTTGTTTTCCCACAAGGTTTGTTTTCTCACAAGGTTTGTTTTCCCACAAGGTTTGTTTTCCCACAAGGTTTGTTTTCCCACAAGGTTCGTTTTCCCCGCAGGGTTTGTTTTCCCACAAGGTTAGTTTTCCCGAAAGGTTTGTGTCCCCACAAGGTTGGTTTTCCCACAAGGTTGGTTTTCCCGCAGGGTTTGTTTTCCCACAAGCTTTGTTTTCCCCCAAGGTTGGTTTTCCCGCAAGGTTGGTTTTCCCACAAGGTTTGTTTTCCCACTGTGTTGGTTTTCCCAAAAGGTTCGCTTTCCCGCAAGGTTGGTTTTCCCACAAGGTTTGTTTCCCCACAAGGTTTGTTTTCCCATAAGGTTTGTTTTCCCACAAGGTTTGTTTTCCCACAAGGTTTGTTTTCCCACAAGGTTTGTTTTCCCACAAGGTTGGTTTTTCCGCAAGGTTGGTTTTCCCACAAGGTTTGTGTTCCCACTGTGTTGGTTTTCCCAAAAGGTTCGCTTTCCCACAAGGTTGGTTTTCCCACAAGGTTCGCTTTCCCGCAGGGTTGCTTTCCCCATAAGGTTTGTTTTCCCACAAGGTTTGTTTTCCCACAAGGTTTGTTTTCCCACAAGGTTTGTTTTCCCGA
>JAKZAP010000074.1:0-14596 GCA_023053575.1 Branchinecta lynchi
TTGGGGCGTAAGGCTGTCAGTAGTTATATAAAGGGGGTTCTAGCTCACCACCCCCCCAATTTCAAAACCCCATTTTAACATCAATTTCTTAAATTTTAACATCCTTTTTACCAAATTATCCCCCTTTTTAAGAACATTTTTATTTTCTTACTTCCAAAATAAAGGATACAAGAAATGAGAATATTACCCTTTACTACATATAAAATACTACAATATACTACTACTTCTTTTTTTTTACATTTTTCATTTTTTTATTCAAATATTACTGAGTAAACAGTTCTAAATCCACATATGTTTCTTTGTTCTTGTTTTCGCGTACAATCGGTTGCAAAACTAGATTTTTCTTTAAAAGTAATTCGTTAGCAATGGCATTATATTTCTGTGTTATAAACAAATCACAGGGTTTGTCATTATGATTAATAACTACAACCAACTTATCACCATATTTTGTCTTAGCAATTCTCATTTTAACAATAGTATATTTCAATCCAAGAACTAGTTCTTCTTTCCTGATTGTCTCATTGTATTTATTCATTCTGATTGTATTCAAGACTTCCTTTGCGGACTCCATTTATTAGGGGATGATTTTATTAAATAAAAATCCAAAGCTCCTAATTACCGGCAGATCGTAACACCTGTGGTGTGAGAGATGCGTCACACTAAATATTCTCGAATATTCTCGAATATTTAGATGCGTCACCTCCAGCAGATAACAAGACTCGGCGGAGAAGATTCGCGAATATATATAGTGTTGCGCATCTGGTTAAGGAGACATTTGTAAACAAGTTGAGATTAAGAAGGTGTTGAAGAAAGAAAAAATTTCCAATGTAAGTATTTTTTAGTTTTCTAGCGATAAAAACAAGGATATCCAGGTAGATAGGAATAGCTTCGTCTGAAACAAAAAATTACGCAAATATCAAATATACCACACGAGTTATCAGATGACGAAGCGCATCACACGAGATGACGTAGGAAATTCTGTAAAGAATTTTTAATGGGTTAGATAATGTTGCGAAGCGCATCACACGAGATGACGTAGGAAATTCTGTAAAGGAATTATCTGGGTCAGATAATGTTGCGAAGCGTGTCACACGAGATGAAGTAGGAATCAAATGGTCTTCAAAAATTCTGTAAAGGAATCATCAAGGTCGTTAAAAGATTTTTATTTTCAGATGAACAGCGAAGGTATTCAGAAGAAAACAGCAACCATTCCGAAAAAGTATATGAATGGGTTGTTCAAACTGGAGAAATCGGAGCAAGAAACATTCCTTTCGCTGTGGAGTAAGGTAGTCACAGCCTCAGATGAAGTCGAAGGTGAAGACCGTACGACAGCGTGTTCCTCTGTTGACAAGAAAAAAGAGAAGAGCGTGCAGTTTTTAGCCGATATTAAAGCGAATTTACATGCTTCGCGAAGGTTTGGAAACTTCAAAGTGGACGTAAGCATCAAGAAGGTGCTGAGCAGCAAAATATGTGGAGTCAGTTTGGAACAAGCAGAACGTTTAATTATTGATTTAAATAAAGTGGAGGTGTATTTGGATTATTTATCAGTGTTACTAAAAGCGAAAAAAGGTGAAGTGTATGCGTACATGCAAAAACTGTTCAATGACAACCCTGAGAATCTGCACAAGTGTTTTCTTGAAGAACGATTTAAGAAATATGGAGAAAGCAAATCAACAATAAGAAGATATCTTCAGTTGTATGGATTAGTCCGCGAATATCCTGGAATAGCTTTCTGTGGGAAAGGGTACTATTGCATCGTCGAAAATGAAAAAGCTATTCGCAAAGCGATCCAAGAGGATGAGATATTGTCTTCATTACTCAAGGAGCATCCTGCGCAAGTTTTCTTATCCGATGAAGTGTTGATTGATTTTGATAATCTGAGTCTATAAATGTTGAATTAAGTTTTCTCAATAAATTGGTGTTTCATTGATTGAGTTATAAGCTAGATTTTGTTGCTAGGTGGTGGTTATGTGTGAAGAGTCACACTGGTGGAACATTCTTCTGAACTATTGATGTATTCTTGCAATATTTATAGCCATTCAGACGGACTTGTTTCATGTATTTTTCGCGAGGAAAAAATCGAAAGGTTTTACGCATCTCTGTTTCTCTCTGAATTACCTCCTCAATTGTTAACTGTCCGCATTTTAGCATTGACAACAACTCAGTATAAAAATCATAAATAGTCCTAAATTCTGCTTTTCTATCAGCAATGCTTAATTGCTTTTCAATTATTTCGATGATAACAGCACCCAAACTTAAAGAAGCTAGCGGTAGCACTAGAAACGCAGACATTCCTGCTGCTGAAAAGAGGAATTTGGATACAAGTAAGCTATTACTTATACGATTGTAGTACTTGTAACTGCGACGGTAAACATACATTTTCTTTTCTAATTCTTCCATTTATAATATAATAAAATTGTTTCGAAAAATATTTCTAACAAAATAAAGAGTAGTAACCAAATGCCGATTTCGTCAAGAGTAGTAACCAAAAGCGGATTTTCGTTAAGAGTAGTAACCAAATGCCGATTTCGTCAAGAGTAGTAAAGAATAAAGGAAACCCGTGACTAGTAGTAAAGCATGTGCGAAACCCATAAGGGCGTCGGAAAATACATAGTAAAGGATTTGGAAAACCAGTGCTTTTCTTTACGGTTGAGAAAACGCAGACTTGGAAATTTATTAATAAAAATGTTCCCCTATTAAATGATGAATACTGCAGAGGTTATTCAGCTTTGTAAAAAGGTTATATCAAACAACAAAGCGGTTATACAAAGATTATCGCTATACACATATAATGAACTGCGGACTTATGCGAAAATTAATAAAATCAAAACAAATGGAGCTAAGAAACATGAAATAACAAATAATATAATAAACCATCTTAATAAGTATATTTTGATAGCTGAAGATAAAATTAAAATTGAACGCAGAAACGAAAGAACTCATAATAAGAACAGACCATCCGACTACAAACCAGAACCGAGATTACGAACCATTCTGGAAGATGAGATAAAAGAAAATAATACTACCATTACAAAAATAACACAAGAGAAGGAAAAGATAAAAGAAAAAGATACGAGTCAATTAAAAAGATTTCTAAAAAACAAAAACCTATCCACCCGTGGAAACCGAGAAGAAGTCATACAAAAGGTTGAAGAATACTATAATAATATTATTACCAAACATAAAGATTCCGTACAGAAAAATAGAGATATCATAAGAGATCAAACAGAAAGACGTGACAACAGTAGACAGAAAGTAGTCGATTTATCAACTCTCTTCATAAATAAGAAAAAAATTAAAGAAGAAAAATTAATTCCTGATCATGTATTTAGAACGGAAGAAGAACAGCAGCCTACTATTTTTAGCGAAAGTGAGAATATATTCACTGTAAACGTTTCAGTTCAAGGTAATGGAGTTGATGAGCATACTCTTATTGCTTTTACTTTCGCAGATATACAGCGGCGAATGAACGAAATAAATCAATATAGAGTTCAGTTTGTAACTCGCGTTATTTTCCATCGACAGGAGAATGACGAAGAAGTAGTAGTATATTACAACAGTACTTCTTGGATTTTAAATAAAAATAGCATTCTTACTCATAATCATTTGGATGATAATAACAAGAGACTGAGTTCTTTAAGTAATACCCCTCGATCTGGGCTACAATTTAGTCGGTATGAAGGAATTGATTATAGGATGACACGAATAGAATCTTACATGGGAGGAACGTTTAAAATACTGCCAGATTTCGTAAAAAATAAAAAAGCGTGCATAAATATAAAAAATTTAGATCAAAAATGCTTTCTTTGGTCCATCTTAGCACATTTATACCCAACCAAGGACAACGCTGAGAGACTTTCGAAATATAAGCAATATGAGAACCAATTTGATTTCGAAGGGGTTACCAACTTCCCAATGGATACTAAAGATATACACAAATTTGAAAATAGATACAACATTAAGATTTGTTTATTTCAAATTGAAAAAGAGAAAATTATCAGAAGTCATATACTAAAAAGTACAATCAATGGCAAAACAGCTAAACATGTTATTAATTTATTATATTTCGATAATCATTATGTACTGGTAAAGGATCTGAGCAGATTAGTTGGTCCTCAAATATCTAAAAAGAAAACAAAGACATACCTCTGCACTTATTGCGGAAGGCATTTTAAGAAGGAAGAATGCTTTGAAAAACATGAAAGTAAAAATAATTGCGAAGATCCTGATATTATAATGCCTCCTGAAGGTTCAAGTATACAATATAAAAATATTGCAAAACAAATGAAAGTACCTTATTGCATAATAGCCGACTTTGAGTCTTATAACGAAGAGTACAATCAAGTAAACGGGAAGAAAACAATAAAAGTGGCCAAACAGAAGCCATTTGCTTACGGATTTCAGGTATGCTGTTCCTTTGATACAAACCAGAACAAATACTACGATTATTTCGGTGAAGACGCTGCAAAACATTTTGTTAAAACCGTTACAAAAGTATCCACAGAAATTGCAAACAAATATGAAAGCAGACAAAGAAACCATACTTATACCAATGCAGAAATTGTGAATAAATGGAATAAACTAACTAATAAGACTTGTCACATCTGTACAACTGAAATTACTGAAAATCCTCACTTTGATCACGACCACATGACAGGAGAAGATAGGGGATTTGCTCATGCTGAATGTAATATGAAATACAGGATTCCTAGGCATATCCCGGTAGTAATGCATAATTTATCAAAATATGACTCTCATTTATTTGTTAGAGAATTGATACCTGATAACGGAATTTTTGAAAGTGCAGAAAGTTTCATCTCATTCTCGAAATCAATAAGTATAAGAAAGACGGATACGGAAATAAAATATGAGATGCGGTTTATAGATTCAATTAGATTTATGGCTTCATCTTTAGACAAACTATCAGCAAATTTAGCAACATGTGATTGCAAAGTACCTTGTAATCATCTAAGACAGAATTTCAAGTACACATCTAACAGCTTCAAAAATGACGATGAATTCAAAGAAATAATTAAAAAAGGTGTGTATCCCTATGAATTCGTGGATAGTTTCGATAAAATGAATTGTACAAACTTACCACCAATAGAAAGCTTTTATTCTAGGTTGACGGGGAAAGGTATTGACAAAAGTGATTATAAAAGAGCGGTATCTATATGGAAGCAATTTAACTGTGAAACATTACTTGATTATACCAAGTTGTACCTAAAAAGTGATGTGTTAATTCTATCAGACGTTGTGGAGAATTTCAGAAATGTGTGTATACATAATTATGATCTGGATCCACTTCATTACTTCTCAGCTCCAGGACTAACATGGGATGCTTTCCTAAAGCATTCGAAAGTAGACTTGCCGTTATTCTCAAAGGAAGACATGTATACCTTTATAGAAAAAGGAATAAGAGGTGGTGTATCCCAATGTATAAAAAGATACGCAAAAGCAAATAATAAATATACAAGTGATTATAATAAGAATAAGCCATCTAATTATTTAGTGTATTTGGATAAAAATAATTTATATGGGTGGGCGATGTCGCAGAATTTACCCGCGAATGATTTCCAATTCATTTCCATACCGGATGATTTGAAAGAAAGGAATGAATATGAATCAATCGAGTATTACAACCATCTGAAAAGTCATATCAAGTCGGTGATTACGATTAAGTCGGTGAGACAAGATGTGGGTGCTATATATGAGGTAGACTTAGAATATCCAAAAGAACTACACGAATTACACAAGGATTTACCATTAGCACCCGAACACTTTAACGGTAAGCTATGTACCACAGTATTAGATAAAACTAACTATGTAGTTCACCACAGGAACCTAGAATTTTATTTACAAAAAGGTTTGATATTAAAAAGAGTACACAGAATACTAGGATTCACTGAAAGTGCTTACTTAAAAGGATACATAGACCACAACACAGCACTTAGAACTAAAGGTACAAATGATTTTGAAAAGGATTTCTTTAAGCTTATGAATAATGCTTGCTTTGGAAAAACTATGGAAAACGTAAGGAAACGAGCGGATATGGAAATAATAACGGATGATACAACAAGAGAAAAAATAATAAAGAAACCCAACTTTAAATCTGAAATAATTTTTAGTAAAAACTTTTCAGTAGCAAGAATGTCAAAGGAAAAGATAAAATTAGACAAACCAATGTACATCGGCTTTGCTGTATTAGAACTATCCAAGTTATTGATGTATGAATTCCATTATGATTATATGAAGCCTAAATATGGAGATAAAATTGATTTGTGTTATATGGACACTGATTCTTTCATATACGACATTCGAACCGAAGATTTCTATGAAGATATCAAACAAGATTTGAATGAGAGGTTCGATACATCTGATTATGCGAAAGATAATCCATATGGGTTTCCTAGTGTAAATAAGAAAGTGATAGGAATGATGAAAGATGAATTAGGTGGACAGGTTATGACAGAGTTTGTTGGATTACGATCAAAGGTATATGCTTATTTAAAGGACAACCAAGACCCTTCAAAAGCTAGCAAAAAACTGAAAGGAATAAAAACCAATATAGTTAAAGATAAAATTACGATTCAAAACTATAAGGATGTACTGTTTGGTAAAACGGAAAACCTTTCTATAACCCAGTATAACTTAAGATCATACAAGCACAATATGTTTCTAGAAGAACAGAATAAAAAAGCGTTAGATCCTAAGGATGATAAAAGGATAGTAACAAGCGATAAAATACACACTTTACCTTTAGGTTATAAACATTAAATTCAAGTACCTACTTAAAAAATTCAAGTACCTACTTCAAAACTTCAAGTACCTACTTCAAAACTTCAAGTACCTACTTAAAAACTTCAAGTACCTACTTAAAAAATTCAAGTACCTACTTAAAAAATTCAAGTACCTACTTAAAAAATTCAAGTACCTACTTCAAAACTTCAAGTACCTACTTAAAAACTTCAAGTACCTACTTAAAAACTTCAAGTACCTACTTAAAAAATTCAAGTACCTACTTCAAAAAATCAAGTATATACTTAAAATACTCAAGTAAATCTTATAATGAAAAATTCTTCCTAAATAAATGAATGAAAAGGCTCCAATCAAAGTCTATGACTTTAGTGAAAAGAACACTTATCAGAATAAGCACGACCTTGCACCTCAGTGGCCATTTAGATTATTAATTTGTGGAAGTTCTGGAACAGGGAAAACTAACCTTCTTTTGAATTTAATTTATGAATATCTTTGTTTCAACCGAATATACTTGTATGCTAAAGATCTTGAAGAAGATAAATATCAAGACCTTATAACCAATTTAACCACTTTGGAGTCACAATGCAAATCGAAAGTCTTAACAGTAAGTAACAATCTTGATGATATTGTCGATGTGGACGACTTAGACCCTGAGTACCAAAACTTGATTATCTTTGACGATTTTGTCACTGAAAAAGACCAGAAGAAAATAGAAGATTTATTCATAAGAGGAAGAAAGAAAAATGCCTCAATTATTTACTTGTCTCAAAGCTATCATAAAACGCCAAAGGTGGTAAGACTCCAGTGCAATTATTTTGCATTCTTTCAGTGTTCTAATCCAAAAGAAGTAAAATTAATAAGACAAAGCCATGTATCCAGTATAGACGATGAAAAATTTCTCAAACAATTCGAGACTGCAACCAAGGGCTACGGTTTTTTCTTCATAGATTTAAAAATAAAAGATAAAACCCTTAAGTACAGGAAAAACTTTGAAAAATTTACCGGATAATTTATTTCTATAATAAATGAATAAATTTGGTAGTGTCGGAAAAAAGGTTAGTAACGAATCGAATGTAAAGGTAGTTACTGACGAAAACGGTAACATTAACCTACAGGATAGGCGAATTGTTAATTTAGGTGATGCCAAAGCAGATCAGGATGCGATTAGCTTAAGGTTGATGACTATTATTTTGAATCAGTTTAAAGAACAAATAACTGCAGAACAAGTGCAAGCCAATCAATATTTTAGCGAAGATATTAACAGATTAACCTTGGTAGATGATTCTCCTGACAATGCAATGGTAAGGATCAAAGATAAAGGATTATTTGTAAAACCAACAATTCAGGTTACTGATAAAGAACTTGATGCTGGGAATAAAGTTATCACAAATGTTCAAGATCCTAGAAACAAACATGATGCTGTTAATTTAGGAACGTTAACTACGTATCTTTTAGATTTTGACAAAAAGCTCGAAAACCAACAAGCCCTTAGCATAAGTATTGAAACGAAGATTGGCGACCTTAGCAAAAGTATTGACAAAAAGCTTCTTGACCTTAGGAAAAGTATTGAGAAAAAGCTCGAAAACCAACAAAAAATTAGCAGTTTTATTGGTTCAAATGATTTGGACCAAAATCTGCATATCAATGGTATTGAAAGAGCAGTCGTAAACATTTTAAAAAGGCTTTTAGAGCAAAAACCTGTTGATCAAGATTTTGTTAAGAAAACAGAAGACTTCATGAAAACTAAACTAAAGAAATAAAATTTATATGATAAATTAATTCCCTAATAAATGGTTGAAACAATGGAGTATACAGTTTATTTGTCAAAGCTTCAGAAAGGAAAGCTGAAGAAATGTTTTGATGCTAAACAAAAATGTCAGATACGTGTTAGTCATAGTAGACAAAATGAACGGGAACCAGTCAAGTTACTTTTAAGTAAACGACAAATTGATAAAATTGAAACATGTAAAATGAATAATAAGGGTTGTGATATTGATGTATCATACAAGCAGATGAGAGAAGCGATTCAAAAAGGTGGATTACTTCCATTTTTAATACCGCTAGCAATTACCCTTGGTAAGGCAGCTTTAACAAGTGGTGCTGCTGCTTTGGGTACATTCGCTGGTAAGAAAATTATGGATAAAATGACCAACACAGGTGGTGCGCTAAAACTTCCTGGAACACAAAAAGTTACCGGTAATGGTGTACGTGGTAGACCTAAGAAGGAAAAAACCGATGATGTCAACACAGGTGGAGCGCTAACACTTCCTGGAACACAAAAAGTTGTCGGTCATGGGGTACGTGGAAGGCCTAGGAAGTCAAAAAACGGGGACATCAAAAAAGAAGCAAAAGTAAAGTAGGACCTCTAACCAATTTTGATATTATGGATGCATTAGGGAGTATACCACAGTTTAGAGGTGTGTTCTCTTTAGATACGCTACCCAAACATATAAACGATTCGGAATGTGGTGTAATCAACTATGACAAACGTGGAATGCCTGGAACACATTGGGTTGCCTATTGTAATCTACCTGAATCCCCCTATGTCGAATTTTTCGATTCTTTCGGTATTCCTCCAGGAAAAGAAATAGTTAAATATCTAAAAACTTCAAAGAAAAAAATAGCTTATGAAAATCTTGCTGTCCAAAATATAGACGAAGTAAACTGTGGACTTCACTGTATTTCCTACATTAAGCGCAAAATGAAGTTGGTAGCTTTTCGTTTATAAAAATTGTTTTCTAATAAATGGAGATTTATTGTATGAAATGTAAAAAGAGCACTGACACTGAATCAATGTTTAAGGCAGTGTCACAAAAAAATAATGTTCCAATGCTGAAAGGGAATTGTGTTATTTGCGGGTCGAGGAAAAATCGCTTTTTAAAAAAAACCTCAACGCAGAAACAGATATTTTAAAGACGTATTATTCTAATTATTCAGGTGTGGATGATATTTACAGAAAATTAAAAGAAAATGGTGTTAAGGTTTCCAAGGATAAAATAAAAAATGTGTTGCAAAATGAGAATGTGTATACGTTACACAAACCTTCCTATCATAACTTTGAAAGGAGGCGAGTGTATGTTCACTATGTTGATGAGCAATGGCAAGCTGATTTAGTTGACATGCAGAAATATAAAAAAGAAAATAATAAAACAAATTACATTTTAACTGTTATTGATTGCTTTAGTAAATATGCTTGGTGTGTCCCTCTGAAAGACAAAACGGGTGCTGAAATAATAAAAGCATTCAGTGTTATATTTAAAGAAAGAATTCCTAAGAAACTACAAACTGATAAAGGTAAAGAATTTGTGATGAGAAATGTTCAATCTTTTTTGAAAAATAACGATATACACTGGTTTGCATCTGAAAGCGAATTGAAAGCGCAAATTGTAGAACGATTCAATAGAACGCTGAAAGACAAGTTATGGAAATATTTCACTCACAATAACACTACTAATTGGATTGATATTTTACCTTTATTTGCGAGTAATTATAATAACTCGTACCACCGTTCAATACAAATGAAACCAGTTGATGCTAGTAAAAAGGTTAATCAGAAAAAGGTTTTTAGTGCTCTGTTTCCTCCAGTAGATGACTACAAAATCACAGGAAACGTCAAAGTAGGGGATTTAGTCAGAATTAAAAAAGAAAAAAGTATTTTCGATAAAGGATATTTACCTAATTATACGGATGAAGTATTTCAGATAGCAACCATCAGACCTACCATTCCCATTACTTATGAAATATCTGACAAAAGTGGGGAATTAATTCAAGGAGGGTTTTATGAAAAAGAACTTTCAAAATTTATTATGAAATAAAATTACTTGTATATAAATGGATTCAAGACGCTTGAGTGATATGTTATCGGATATAGTGAAGAACAGAGAAATTCAGAGAAGCAAGGTTCAACAAAATGAGATGGAGAAGGCAGGATTTCGGGAATATGCTTCAGAATTAAACGCTCCAGTTATTATAGCACAAAAAGAAAACACTAAAGATACCATCAAAAAATTACAAGAGAACGCTGAAACGATAATTAATAAACTACTTGAAGGTGATAATAATTCAAGAAGACGGTTTATCAGATTAGGTGATACATTTAAAACAGCTTTACAGACCACTACTTCAGAGGAATCGAGTCGAGCTCCCACTCATGCGATAGAACCCAATCTAGAACAACCATATGACGTAAATCTAAACTTAAATATTGATGTGGAATTATTAAATCAAATTAATTTAAAATATAAAGATGACTGGAATGGTACCGATAATTATTTTAAAATGCCTCATTATTACCTTGAGCATCATAAAGAAATAGATGGGGCTCTGAATTATTTAACATCTATAAGTCAAAGTTATGGTGGTCTGAAAAGTAAAAGTTATAGTTCGAATAAGTATGATCAAATTATTTTATTTATACAAGACTATAAGGATAGATTAAGAAAAATTCAATCTAGTATACCCTTTATCAGACAACAAGGAACTGGAATATTTATGAATTGTGATGAAATGATTTCAAAATTATACACTTTGATAGGTAGCAGAGTAAACGGAAATACATCTGATGAGGTGAGAAATGAAGCTATTGATATTTTGGATTCGTTAATGCGAAATAAATTTCTTACGAAGAGAAATTACAATTCAATATATAAAAATTATTTCTAATAAATGGTGTTGTTAAACATTGAAGGTAATGAAAGTATCATTGATATAACATTTAGTCAACCAATCGAATTGAATCGTAATTGGGATTATGAAATAGGTTTGAATCAGTGTACTTTGTGGTATTCATGGCATAATATAAGTGATAAATTTGGAAATAATACATTTCAATACAGGAAAGATGAAGATAATAATGCAACAGAATGGATGAATGTTACTATTCCTAATGGGATGTATAACGATGATTGTTTGAATTATTTTTTGTGTCAGTATTTTGATACCCCAAAAGATAAATGTCCTATTGTAATTTCATCCAATCCAGCATCTATGAGATTTGTCATACTATTACAAGAAAAATATGTGTTTAGATTTAATAGTGACTTGTGTCAGATTTTAGGATTTGAGAAGGATAGTGAGATATCTAAGAAAATCAATGAAGGTACAAAGCTTCCGAATATAACAAGAAGCGTTGATAAAATTCAAATTCACTGCTCTCTTGTAAACAGTTCTATCGTAAACAAAAGTAAATCAGATGTCATTTGGACATTTGTTCCGAATACAGAACCGGGTTGTCAAATTGTTGAGAATCCTAGACAATTAATCTACCTTCCTATTAATACAAAAGACTTTATTTACTCCTTGAGAATGACAATTACTGATCAGTTGGGAAGACCTATCGATTTGAATGGTGATAACGTTGGATACGTACTGCATTTAAGAAAAGCTTAAAGGATTAGTGAAATAAAATTATTTACCTATAAATGTTGATTAATAATAAGCGATTACTTTATAAAAAGCAGTATGGAAGTGGAATCGGTAGTGTATTCAAAAACATTGTTAATTCCCAGTTATTTCAAACGTCAGCAAAACAAATAAAAGATGGGGCTATGTCAATGTATAATAATATTATTAAACCGAGATTTGAGTTGTTGAAAAACAGAGCAATAGAATATGGGAAAGATCTGATCGATGTAAACAAGAAAGAACTCATTGATGTAATTGGAAACAAAAAATCGATGAAGGATCTTATCGGTACAAATAAAAGGATTTTAAATCAAAGAAGTCAGGACTTGATCAAAACGTTAATGACTGGAAATGGATTAAAGATTCTGAAATAAGTTTTATTTAATAATTTCTTTCTTATATAAATGGCAGTAAATAAAGTTATCAGTCCGCAATGGAACATTTTTGATGAACCGCTTGTTGATGATACAGTGGTAAGATACGAATTTAAAGAAATTCGAGAAACAGATGTGAATGTATCTAATAAATCAGAGTTTGAATTCGTAACGAAGAAATTAGATTCCTGGTTTTATCCAAGTGAAAGTTATCTTGATGTTAGTGTAAGAATAGTGAAAGAAAATGGAGATAATATAGCTGCAACCGATATTGCTACTTTGACGAACAATGGATTTAATTTATTCAGTACCGCTGAATATGTAATAAACGATGAATCGGTTGAAAAAATTAATCATGTTGGTATTACAACTACCGTTACAAAGTTGATTGAATACTCTGATGATTATTCTAGAAGTGCAGCAAGAAATCATTTCTGGTATAAGGATTATAATCAAGGAAAAGAAATTAATCCTGTTATTGCGTCGTTTACTGCAACTCCAGTAGTAGCAGGGGCTGCAGGGGCTGCAGCAGGGGGTGGAACAGTCAGTTTGAGAAATAATAATAATTATAATAAAGGATTTGAAAAAAGATATAACAGAACAAAGAGCAGTAAATTAGTAAATATGTATTTACCATTATCAGAATTGTTTGGATTTCTGAAAGGAAACAAACGATTCTTCAGAGGTGCATCGCATAAATTATTTCTAAGAAGAAATGATGATAACAACATGATTATAAGAAATGGAAATACTAATTTCAAAGTAGTAATCGAGTATTTATCCTGGAAGATCCCTATTGTAGCTCCTAGTATCGAAATGATGAGTGAATTAGAAAAGGGTCTTGCTAAGGATAAAAAGCATAATCTGATGTGGGAAGCATGTAATACTTATAAAAGCGATGTTAGTCAAAATAAGGAACACACTTGGAAAGTTATATCTGAGAGAAACAATCCAACAAAAGTAGTTGTGATGCTACAGAAAAATGAAAAGCATAACAATCAATTAATGAATAATATGGTGTTTGATCATATGAATTTAACAGACATAGAACTTAGAATTAATGGGGATAAATATCCCGAAGAACCACTTAAATGTGATTTTAGCGATGACAAATGTAAATACTCAAATCTTTACAATAGGTTCATACATTTGGGTTATAAACAATTAGCATTTGATACTGGTAGTGTTGTTAGTATAGAAGAATTTAAAGAAGTATATCCACTATTCTGTTTCGATGTTTCCAAACACGAGTCAAATATTTATAATGGAACAACTGCTGATATTGAAATAAGTTTAACGTTGAAAGATAATCAACCCGTACCATATATTGTTTACTGTGTTATATATTATGAAAGAAAAGCTACATTAGGTATTATTAACAAAAATATGTATGTGAGTTTGTGAGTCTGGATTTTTATTTAATAAAATCATCCCCTAATAAATGGAGTCCGCAAAGGAAGTCTTGAATACAATCAGAATGAATAAATACAATGAGACAATCAGGAAAGAAGAACTAGTTCTTGGATTGAAATATACTATTGTTAAAATGAGAATTGCTAAGACAAAATATGGTGATAAGTTGGTTGTAGTTATTAATCATAATGACAAACCCTGTGATTTGTTTATAACACAGAAATATAATGCCATTGCTAACGAATTACTTTTAAAGAAAAATCTAGTTTTGCAACCGATTGTACGCGAAAACAAGAACAAAGAAACATATGTGGATTTAGAACTGTTTACTCAGTAATATTTGAATAAAAAAATGAAAAATGTAAAAAAAAAGAAGTAGTAGTATATTGTAGTATTTTATATGTAGTAAAGGGTAATATTCTCATTTCTTGTATCCTTTATTTTGGAAGTAAGAAAATAAAAATGTTCTTAAAAAGGGGGATAATTTGGTAAAAAGGATGTTAAAATTTAAGAAATTGATGTTAAAATGGGGTTTTGAAATTGGGGGGATGGTGAGCTAGAACCCCCTTTATATAACTACTAACTACTGATATTAACAGCGAGTCATTCCAAATGATAGCGCGATGGAGAACGTAGGCACTGGTTAG